>JAOXJJ010000359.1:4962697-4978483 GCA_025769935.1 Phoenix roebelenii | reverse complement strand
AGCAAAACACCCTGCCTTTGGCTCAGGACGGGTCCTGATTTCAAGTATGTTGCTGGTTCAGAATCAAAAAATATTGAAGAAAGCATTGATGCTGGCTTAAAGTCCTAAACAAGGCTAGACACGAACATGAACATCAGTACCTGGGTCAGGCTCAACATATCTTGTTGGGTCAGGAGATCCTGATGATTCGAAAGGAGAAGAAGAAGGCTCAAAAGCAGGAGGAAGATCCATGTCTAAAGGAATCGGTATTCAGACTCATCCGTTCAGCTCTAGCGACATGAAGATCATAAATCGCCGTCTTACGAGAAGCCCTACTATTTATTATCATAAGAAAGAAATGGATTCAAACTCATTTCTACCTCGACTATGAAATCGAATCCTCTTATGAAATTCGAAGGAGGTGAAGCAGAGGGAGAGAAGCCCTCGTCCATCAATGCATGTGAGAGGTAAAGTGGAGTGTTCATCAGAGGGTCGAGGAGGGCTTATTGATTCTCTATGACATCCATTAGACAATAAAACCTTGACTTCCCTTAGCCTAGATTTTCTTACCCTTTTATGAGGTCCCCTCTCCCTTAAGGTCGAGTTAGTCACATGAACCTTTCTCTCATTCATCAAGAGGGTCACTTTTTTGGGCCGGGATCGAGAAGTGGAAGTCATAAAAAGGAGATGTTTCTCTTCGCACCTCAGATCAAGAGGAAAGGTAGCTTGTCAAGCTGGCCTATATATTCAAAATGTTAGCGCGCAATCTGATTGTATACCACCGCTGATAAACACTGGAATAAACGATATTCACTGAGCTGATAGCACCCCCTCGAGTAAAGGCACCTTGTTGCAGCCAGCCGACAAGGAAAAAGTGACGACCACGGCCCTTTGGCTATACAGGTTTCATCAGAGTGAGAATACCAACCTGAGAAGGAGGCCGAGGTGAGAAGGCCGACCTACAAAGGCTGAGTCGAGAAGGCTGAGATCAAGGCCAACTAGAAGAAAGAAATATTCTATACTAATCTTTGCTTTCATATTTTTATTTTCTACTGATGGAGAAAATGTTAGACACCTCGACCTCAGTCCAGACTGACACTCGACAACCTCGATATAAACCTAAACAAAAAAACTTTAGCCCTAGCCGAGGAGCTAACCGACTGAGGTGAACAATTTTGCCTCCGACCAAGGAACCAATAGACACATGCCAACACGAACTGATAGTCCTGGTAATCGTCCGTCGTGATAGCAACTAGCCATTACAATAGTCCTACATCCGGCACGCGGTCAGTATCGTATGCTGCCCACATTGAGGCCATACTATTAACCACCACTTGACCACTGGTGTGCGTCGACCCAGGTAACAACAAAATTGGCTCCTCTATATAAAGGAGTAGTCCGGGGGACCTCAAGTACACAATAATACGCACTACGCAATATCAAAATTGCCCTTCACTAAAATTCTCTCTCTTTCATATTGTTGTCTATTTGTTCTAACTTAGGCATCGAAGGGTCACCCGTCGAAAATTCTTCGACAAGCAGACTTATTGCAGATTGTTTCCAAAGGAGACTAGCACTCGAAACCTCAACTAACAGGCTTAGCTTATCTCTAGCCGATCTCAGGGTTCTTCGAGCTGCGCCCCAACCCCGGTCTGAATTCTACGGCAATAGATTGGTACTAGAGAAAAGGCCACAACCCCTAGCTGCCCAATTTCCTGGGGTTGACTCTAGCTCTGGATGAGTCGATCCCAACTCTTCGGGGGTCGACCCCAGATCAGCATGAGTCGACCCCTCTGTTGTTTTCACTGCAGTTTCTTGTATTTTATTGCTTTGGATGCGCCACACTTGTGCCAACACAACCAAAGTAAATTATGCACTTCGGGAGGTGCATGAGGACATTTGTAGCAATCATCTGGGGGCAGATCTCTGACCTGCAAGGTCCTGCACCAGGGATACCACTGGCTGACCTTGCAAAAGGATGCAACAACCTCATTAAAAGTGCGATCGATGTCAATAACATGCGAGCATCGAACGATGGTGGGTCGTACTGTTGAGGCTGATCAGCATCCCCAGAATATTTGCACAAAGGAAAATCGACATCCTCGGACCCTTTCCGTTGGCAATAGGGCAGCATAAGTTTCTTTTTGTGATAGTGAACTACTTCACCAAGTGGGCAGAAGCCGAGCTAGTGGTCCGGATTACCGAGGCAAAGGCTGGAGATTTAGTTTGGAAGGCCATAATTTGCCAGTTCAGACTCCCTCAAGTGATCGTCACAAACAATAGACGTCAATTCGACAATACCCAATTCAAGGAGTTCTGCTCCAAACTCGGGATCGACCACCAATTCATCTTGGTGGCACACCCACAAACCAATAAGGAGGCTAAGGTGACCAATCGGACTATCCTACAGAGGTTGAAAGCAAGGCTTGACCAAGCAAAAAGGTTATGGGCTGAAGAGCTATACAATGTCCTATAGACATTCTGTACGACACATCGGATTCCCACAAGAGAGTTGCCGTTTAACCTCACCTAGGAGCAGAGGTGGTGATCCCACCGGAGATTAGATTTCTATCACACCATGTAGAAAGCTTCAACAACCAATGAACTCAGATTGGCTCCGAGCTAACCTCGATCTGTTGGAAGAAACCAGGGCACAATCTCAAATATGCCTGGCGACATACTAGAGGAAAGCGGCCTGGTACTATAACTCTAGGGTCAAAGGCAAGCTCTTCCAACCTGGTAATCTCATCTTAAGAAATATCGAAGTGTCACGACCAGGAGAGCTTGCATTCGAATTGGGAAGGCCCATACTGGATAACTAAAACAGTGCGACCAGGCATATACAGACTGGAGTATCTCCACGATGCTCCGATCTTACAAACTTGGAACTCCGATAACCTCCGCATCAATTATCAATAAGGCATATTATAGTCCGATCTTATTTTCAATAAGGATTCTCTTGATTGTGTTTTTTTTTTCCAGATCGGATGACTATGATGAATATATTCGACTTGGGCCACTTTAGGACGCATGGGGCCTCCTTTAGTCGAGCTCACTCAGTACTTCTCTCCGAAGAAGATTAACAACTAAGAAGATGCCTCATGCTAACTTGAGATCTCTTTCTGCTGAGCTCACTCAGAATTTCTCTGGAGCAGGACTCCGAAGAAGATCAACAACTAAGAAGATGCCTCGGGCCAACCGGAGACCTCCTTTAGCCGAGTTCAGAATTCCTTTAGAGCAGGATTCTAAAGATAATCAACAACTAAGGAGATGCCCCGGGCTAACCTGAAACCTCCTTCAACCGAGCTCACTTAGAATTTCTCTAAAGCAGGACTCCAGAGAAGATCAACAACTAATGAGAGGCCTCGGGCCAATCCAAGACCTCCTTCAGTCAAGCTCACTCAGAATTTCTCTGGAGCAAGACTCTAAAGAAGATCAACAACTAAGGAGACACCCCGATCCAACCCAAGACCTCCTTCAACCGAGCTCATTTAGAATTCCTCTAGAGTAGGACTTCAGAGAAGATCAACAACTAAGAAGACGTCTTGGGCCACCCTGGGACCTCCTTCAGCTAAGCTCACTCGAAATTTTTTTAGAGTCAATCTCTAGAAAAATCAACCGAGGAGCCTGAGATAGAGTAAAGCTCCATGCTGCTTCTTCTTGGACAAAATTAAACACAAGGGGAAGAGTTCGGCGCAACGACCCAAACTCAAACCAATAGATAAACAACACATGTAAAGGTCGGAGTCAGGTACTTTAGAAAATTTTTAAGTTTTTATTATCTTTTAATATAAACATTGACCTGGGCTCTTAGTATGCCTGTTGACCTCAACAAGAGCTAAGCAAAAAGAGCTATAAGAAGGTTGAAGCTTGGGATGATGACCTAAACTCAAGCAAGAAAAAGAGACAATAATGACAATAGTCGAAGTCAGGTACTTTATGCTTTTATTAGTTTTGGATTTTTATATTGACCTCAATAGAGGTTGAACAAAAAAAATACATTGAGCTCGATTTATCCGAGCAAGAAGAAAAACAAGAAAAAAGGTAAAAAGGTGGAACTTCATTCCTCGCCTTCATTGCCATCGCCTGACTTGACAAATACCTAGTTTTCTTCGGTTGAAAAGAAAAGTATCCGATCCGACCTTGCAAGATGAAGATCTTCATGAAGACCCTTGCCGGCAGAACCTTCACCCTAGAGGCCTAGTCCTCGGACATGATCCACAACGTCAAGGCAAAGATCAAGGACAAGGAGGGTATTCCCTTGAATCAACTCCTTTGCCCTTGTCGGAGTTGCCCCCGACCTCACTATGTTTGCTAATGTCGAGATCGTCGCCTTTGCCACCACCATCGACGATACCATCTTTGTTGCCTCCGCCTGTGCCGTCGTCATCAAGGCCGGAGAATCCAACCTCAAGAAGATCCGCTGAGCCTGAGCTCGACATTCCTTGAAGCCCTTTTCAAAGGCATTAGTCGCATTCTCCAAGGTCTCCTCCTGGAGCTCCTTAGAGGCGTGGTACTCCTCGACCGCTCTACCAGCTTTCTGCTCGGCTCGGATGACGAGCTTCTTGGCCTCGATGACTTTTTCCTCAGCTCGGCTAGCAAACTTCTAGGCCTTAGTGGCATTCCGCTCCGCCCGGACTAGCTTCACGGAAAGCTTCGTGACTTTCTGCTCGGCAACTTTTAAGGCCACTTTGGCTGCAGACAGGTAGCTCTCCTTAATTATCACCTAAACCTACATAGCCGAGGCGTGGGCTTTTGCCAACTCAACCTTATCTTCGGTGGCCTTTGCCCTCTCCTTGGTCAGCTGCTTGGTGGCCTATGCCCTGTTCTTGACCTCCCTAGACTGCTCCTCGGTGCCCTCCACCCTCTCCCCGAGTTTCGAGATGCACCTCAAAAGTATTATGATCCTCTCATGCATGCAACCGATCTCAAGGGCATGCAAAGAAGAAGAAGGAGAGTTAGTTACCAAGGTATGTGACTTAATGAAGATTTATAGATTAGAAACTTATCTGAATGACCGTGGCAAAGGCCCCACTGAAGAACTCAGCAGGGCTGAGGGAACGTACGAGCAACCTATCGGTTCGGAGCTGCAAGGCTCGGACTAGCTCTCTCACCACCCCAGGAGACTCCAAGGCCAAATTGGACTCTTTGGCCTACCATGCTAGAAAGTAGGTTCCGGAGGCACAGGCCGAAGTGGAGGGGCCTCCTCGACTCAAATCGGACCGAGCTAGGACACAGGCCTCAAGGGATGACCGATGTGGCAGCTGCAGAGGGTTGGACGAAGACAACCCCCTTCGGAGGGGCTGACCAGATTGGCTCTACAAACTCAACCTCGGGATCGAGCTTCACAGTCCCCACCCGAGGTACAGATACCTTGGGGGAGACTTTAAGAATCAGGGCTTCGACAGTGACCTCGATGGCAGCTTTGGCATCAGGGGTCGAGGAGAACTTCCCCCTAGACCTTTTTCTCTGGGTGGGTCTCGCCTTGGCTGCTGCAACCGACCTCTTCTTCATTTTCCACCTTTGATGAATCAACGCGATGTCAGTCTTCATGGTGGAAAGAGCTGCAAAATCAAAGACAATGTTTATCAATAATGTTAAGGTGAAAAAATAGAAAATAATCAGAAGAAGCTTATCTTGGGGATTGGTTGGGCTTAGACTGACGCCGATCAATGTCTCCTCGGATAACAACTCCTATAGGGCAAATATCTTGCATTGGAATTTTTGGAGCTTGTTCAAGGCCTCTTGGTCGTCACCAGACAACCTTGGGGGTCGATTTAAATCTTTCCAAGGCATCCTCCATATGGTTTCGAACCGCCATGACTACTTGAAAGAAACAAAGAAAACTCTCCTTTTTCATCAACGAATAGAGGAGGGAGTGCCTTGGATCAACCGACGGTCTTCCTGAGAAGAAAAGTATCCCCAAATGCTGTCCCAAGGATGTCTCTTCAGATTGAAGCATGCCTAGAAGAGAAAAATCGAGGCTCGGATATTCCAGAGAAGACAAAGAGAAAAAAAGCCGACGAGAACCTGTCATAAGTTTGAGATCGGTTGTGTCGGTATGAGGCTATAGGCCCTCATCAGCTAGACAAAGAAGGGGTAGAGAGGTAGTCTCAGCCTGGCCCTTATTGTTTCCTTGTATAGGCCGAGCTGAGAAGGCGAAGACTAGTCACCCGAACATCGGGACCGGCAAGCTCAAAGGTGAACTCAGAGAGAACGAAATGCTGAGCTTGGATGAGGTCCATTTCCTCTTGGGTAAGGATGGATACCTCATAATCCGGGCCCGACTGGACCTTGGACTCGGACTCACTCAGAGGTGATAGCTCCTGAACTTGAGAAGAGTGTCCGAACGACCAACTCTCCTCCAGGGCATTAACCTCAACTCCACTCATGGTGATGAAGAAAAAAATAAAGAAAAAGATGAAGGAGAAGATAAAGGAGTGAAGAAGAAGATAAGGAGAAGGGACGAGCACCCAAAGGTAGTACCCACTAGAAATCAGAGAATGTGGAGGATGCCAGAGCTGGAAATGAGGGACTACGCCGGAGCACCACCCGGGAGCCTACATGCTTGAGCACTCGAGCGAAAGAGCAAATGAAGCAAGAAGTATATGCTAAAGGGAGGTGCCACCCTTATTTAGAGGCACAAACTACTCTAATTAGAGTTCTGGTTCGGCTACCTGGGTAGATCGAGCCACGTGTCATTTCGAGGTACGATGCAGATGATTTACCAGGATCGCTACCATAATGATGCCTATAAAAAGCCTTGCACTAATGGCATCTCGAGATAGCCTGTACACGGCTACACTTTGAGAAGACCAATTGACACATTTATTGCCCCTTGACGAGAGCCCTATCCTCGATTGAGGCAACGACCTAACTTTCGTTGCTCAAATTGGAATGCCGCTCGGCCTCAAGAGCGGAGGGCATGTGATAGGAGAAATATTAGACACCTCGACCTTAGACCGGACTGGTCTCGACAACCTCGGTATAAACCAAGGCAGGCAACTTCGGTCTCATCCGAGGAGTCGACCGACCGAGGTGAACAGCTTCACCTCCAACCGAGGAACTAATTGACATGTACTAGTAAGGACTGACAGTCTTGGCAATCAATCATTGCGACAATGACAGGTCGTTGCAACAGTCTTGCATTCAGCACACGGTCAGTACCATCCGCCGTCCATGCTGAGGCCATACTATTGGCTGCAACTAGACCACTAGTGTGCGCCAATTCAGGTAGCGACACCAACTATCCTATATAAAGAGGCAGTCCTGGGGACCTTAATTACGCAATCATACACACTACATAATATCAGAACTATACTCTCCGGCAAGCGGACTTCCTACAAAATATTTGCGAAGGGGGCCAGTGCTCGATGCTTTAACCAAACTGCTCAGCTCATCTTCAGCTGACCTTAGGGTCGTTCGAGGTGCATCCGACCTTGGTCTAGATTCTACGGCAACACCTACTATTATTCCAAAGTCCTTTCTGACATAGACATCGAAGGGCCCGGCCAAAGCCAATCTGGTGAGCCTTTCTTTTTATGTACAGATCAGCATCTCTTTGCAGATTGATTGGCACGCTCCAAATCTCCAAAGTTGGACAAAATTTTGGCACCAACACTCTCCAATCACCAAAGAGGTTCAACGCAAGTGAACGAAATGGCAGATAGAGGAAACCAAGATTTACATGTCTTATCCTGTCCTAACTCCTCTCATTCAATGATATTTTAGTGGTCCGTGATTTCAACTGGACATCCAATTCAGATGTGAACAAAAAAAACTAAATTCTTCCCATTAGGGGCCGTTTGGTAACCCCAACAGGATCACCATAGTGATCTAAGATCTTCGGTGATCTGAATACTGGGATGATTTGATCTTCAGTAATCTAAGATCAATGTATTTGGTAGGCCATGGTTCAGTGATTAAAAATCCTCGAATATCCATGAGTAACTTGTTTGGTATGGTACGGGGATCCAAGATCACCGACCACATAATACCACAAATATTCCTGATATATCTTAGATGGATTTTTTATGTATTTTTAATTCTCATAAATCAAAAATAAAAGTCAATATGCTAAGTCCTATAATAGCTCCATAATTTTGTTACATATTCTACTTTTAGTAGCCCTTATCACAAGAAAATCAGACCATATTCTCGTTCTATCAACAATACTCTTCATGACGTCAAGTTTGAACAAATTGAATTATAGTTAAATTGTTACAACATCCAACATGTTCTTATTATTCTATTAAGACTACCATGACTTGGCCCAAGTGCCAAAGAATTTAGTTTTATGGTTTGGATCCTATTCAAAAAAAATTTAGTCGTTAAGAACTATTCAAGGAGAAAGAATTCAAGATCTTTTCAAGATAGAATGGAAGTTATATGCTCATCTAGCTAGTTCAGGTTTCACATGAATAAAATGTCTATGTAAATAAATGTGAAAATTCGGTATACTAGTTCTATTGGATATTATCTATATGTATAATGTCTATGTGGCCAACACATGAATAAAATGGGATAACACTAAGAATTGTAACACCCGAATCATTAAAAAGCCATAAACATCAAAACTCCACCAAATTCACAACCATCTAAAGTATTCTTTTCACTACAAGCATCCATAATAAACAAACCATAAGATTTACACTAAGCAAAATTAAACATGAAAGTCAAACGAGAAACCATCACCAACTATAGCTGTGAAGAGGTTTAGGTAGCATCACATTGGATCAAAGTCAAATGAGGATCTATATGCACAGCCCTCTAACTGCTTTAGCACATATCTTCTCTTGAACTGTTGAGGTAGGATAAAAAAGAAGTCAATTTTTAACTTATCTTTGCTAATGACCTCGCCAGCAATCAACATATCATCCTCACTCAAATCTTCAATCTTCATAATCTCCTCAAATAGAGCCATACGCCTCTCATCACTTTGTCCCTTCTTCTCAAAAAAGTTTGCAATTCTCTTGAAGTCTTCCCTACTCCCTTCACATACACTGCTTATCCTTCCAATCTTAGTGACCAAGTTCTCTATGATAGTATCATTATGCTTTCTCTTTTTACTTAGTAAGCCTCCTTTCTTCTTTCCAATTGTTGCAGTACTAGTACCAACACCTGTAGGTTGGCAAATAGATGGTGGTGAATTTATTGCATTAGGAGAACCTTCCTCAGCATCCATATCATCTCCCAAACTCATAGTATCACCTAAGGCTCCTTTTCTTTCTTAATTTGTTCACAAGCATTAGGTGGATCATCTGCACCCTCTCCATTTGCTCTATCCTTACCAAACACAATTGACAAGTCTTCATAATAAGAAAAAGGCTTGTTTCTCAGGCCAGTTGTATGGGGATGACTCTGTCAACACAAAATAAAGATTATTAAACAATTTTAGAGATACAAACAAGTGAAGAATTATATTGAAAAGGCATAAATTGAAAGCAAACTTAGAAAACAGATATTTATGTAATATCTTCACCCATAGGTCATACATCTTTGTCTGCCACCACACATTTCTCTCTATCATTCCACCCAAATCTCAAGCAGTTTGGTCGTAACATTTCTGCAATTGCATTGCATTGCATTTTTAGTAACTTCACATGATTTCAATGTATGGAGTTCCTCTCAGTCCACAATCAAGGAGCTTTTTCTCTATCATTTTCTCCAACTGCTGGTGAAATCCTGACCTAAATGTGCCATTATCACCCTTCCAACCACCAGCATTCACTATCTCAATAAGGCACTCAACCAGCTTTGCATCTTCAATCTTTGTCTAAATTCTTTTCAAGAAAGTAATTCTGTCTGTCCTTGAGTATGCTTTTTTATTTTCATGAAAAAGTTGTCCTTCCATCCTAAAAATTAGATAGAAACAATAATATATTGCACACATTGGACATAAGTAATTATACATATTTAATTGAATAAAAGAAAGCTTCCTATCACTAACTTCTCCCATGTCTACCGTATCCAAGATATGCCTTGTCATCTAACTTTTTGATTTTTTTTTTTTTTTGGTGTGTCGCGGCTCCACTTCTTCCCTTTCTCCCATGTCTGCCATCTCTATAATCTAGAAGGGAATGCACCAAGAAAAAAAAAAGGGAAACGGGAATGCACCTACATATCTTGAGACAAAAATCAATCCTATATTAATTTTCAAATAAGAAATTAAGAAACGAAAGAAATCAAGAAACAAGAAATTAAGAAACAAAAAAAATCAAGAAACAAAAAATCAAAAAATAAGGAATCAAGAGATCAGATAATAAAGATAACAAGAAAACCTAAGACTAGATCTTTCTCCACACTAGATCTGAGCATACCTCATCGACGGTCTTCTCTTTTTCTCCTATTTCTCGATCTGTCTACTTCCATGGTCTTCCCTCTTCCACGATCTCTCCTCTTTTTAATCAAGAAAGAGGACAACACATAGAGGAGGGTTTTTCCTCTTATTAATTGCGACAGGATGATGCACAAGTAACCCAAACGACTCGCAGCAAAAAAAAAGATTGTTTTTTTTTTCGTGGAGTCTCCTATAGCTATGAAGGATAGTTTGGTCAACATATTTTAATCTAAGATCTCCGCGCTCCGGTAATGTTGGATACCCGTCCTCAAGGACGGGTTTCCAATCACTAGATTGAATAGTGATTTGAAAAGTGGGGGTGATCCGATATCATCACCATGTGGGATTACTAAGATATAACCAAACACGGTGATTTTATCACCTTCATCCGAATCACCCCCGATCCTGGGGTTATCACGCCATACCAAACGCCCCCTTAGCTTGTTCATGAGAATTGATTAGCCTATGCAGCGCCTTTTTAATTAGCGGTGATTCACATGTGATGAGGATAATGGAATTATGCTACCATCGTTCGTGAAGCGATTGCAACATGCAACAATAATACCTCTAGTGACTATTTCATCTGACAAAAGCAATGTGATATTACTATTTGGATTATACGTAATTCAATTCTCCCCTAATTTTAGATATGATTCAACTATATGAAACATCTAAAGTTGGATAGCTTTCCTGAGAAATGAGTCTGGTAAGCCCTGATGCTTCCTCGTTTTTCCTTCTAATGTACGCAGTAGCAGTTGAAGGAGATATTGTAAGATACATGTAATTAAGAGGAAACTATTTTATTTGCACAGGGAAGAAACTATTCTTGGAAAACTCAAGCTTCATACTTTTAGTTGAATTCAACAAATAAACTGGTGTTTTCTTTTGATGTAGAGTTGGATAATACACAAGCACTTCACTAAGGATCTGATCAAGTACTTTCAGTCTTTAGTAAGTATAAGAAGCTGCAATTATTATTTCAAGCACTAAACATGAACTTCACAAGTTTAAGGCACATGCTGCTAAAAGAAGATACTGTAAATATTTAATTAATGACAATATTCCTTACAAAAAAAGAAAGAAAGAAAGAAAGAAAACTAAGCTAAAGCTAGCATCAGAGGCCTGCTAACGCCACAACTAAAGTACAAACCCGAAATCCGAGTTCACAGCCTATTAAATGAGCTCATATCCAAGACCACCCAAAGGTCAGCCAGACCAACGGCTACAGGACTTGCAAACCATCCCTGTTGTCGAGTGCAACTCGGCAGTCAAGGTGGGGCCCTGAAGCCTGCAACATCCAAGACCGTCGGGACCCAAGCCCCTCGGGGTGTAGCCCAATTATAGGACCCATGGACCCCACCTCAGTTCCCAATTGTTGACTGACACGCCAGCGCAGCTGACCGGTTGCTCCGTGACCAGGCGGCACCGCTGCGGCCATTTTTGGCCGCTCGCATTTGGAATTTTTCTGACACCATATGGATTGAGATGCGCTCCATATTAGATACGGAGATAGATTGAGTTAATGGCCCCACCGCTCCCTTGGCCGCAAGCGGCCGAAAGACGCTATCCTGTTCGGAAACAGGGGAACCCAAGCGGTATCATTACCGCGTACGCAAGACCTTTGATCGAAGTATCAGACGGTCATGGTGCCACGGAGCACTTGTAAAGGACCTCACGAAGGGTGATCAGAACCCGTACGAGTTGCATGTCGCCGGACAGCAACCTGGCTTTCCCGCTGACACGCCAGACATGGTGTAATCGGTGATGGCTCCAAGTCATGTCGAGCCACGTCTGGGTTTTTTTTTCCTGGTGGGCCACCACCTTTGGTTGCCGTGTCAGCAGCAAGCGAGCACGAACAATTTTGAAGAGCTGAATGCGTTTCCGATATCTCTTATGATGCATCTCTAACTAAATGTTTACTTGTTTGTTATTCATCAATGCAAGACTATGGAACCCCTCTATGCCATGCATGCATGGTCTGCATTAGTGATGCTACGTGCTCATAGGCTTGCAGGCTGACGTGTGCAAGTTGCTCGAATGGCCCACCTGGATCTCATGCATGCAGTCTAATTACCTGGGAATATGATGATTTGGAATTTCACATGTAAAAAGATGTGCAACTTCCGCATGACTCCTATTCCTCCTTTCAGTGGCGGCCATGACTGCAATATGTGTTGTTTTGGAGCACGTCAAATCAGACAAGGGATACAGGAGAGAAAAATTCAGTAACACAAATATCACAAGGAAAAGTTCAGTTATCCCACGTCAAGTTCTGCGAGATAGAAGAGCAACGAAGCGTTACGTAACATTGTTGTAATATTCTGAAGAAAATTTGCGTTATGATGGCATCATCAACCCTCCATCTACAGATCGTCCTCCCTTTTTTTTTTTAAGCGGTGAAGGGACCCCGCGGCAATAATTGAGTTTGTTGGGGAATGCGGCGAGGGGGACGGAGCCAGCGACCGGATCGATTGCCGATAGGATGTGGTACGGCGCGGTGAACGAGTCGCAAGCGGTGGCAGAGGCCGCTGTTCCCCGTTCACGGGTTTCTCGATCCGGTCGCCGCCGTACCGGACCGGTTCCCGAGGCTATGTTTCTCTTACGCGAACCGTACGGCGGGTGGCGGGATCAGGTGCTTCGCTGCCGCGCCCGGAGCGGGCCGTCCCCAGCTTGGCGTTCTCGGGTCTCGGGGAGGGGAGCGGGGCGTACGTTGGGGGAGCGGACGCGTGTCCGATCTACAGTGGGTGTTTGTGGTCGGTCCCAGGGTCGGTGGCTTTTTTTGGTGGAGGCGTAGTGGTAAACGGTACGGTGTTTTATTCTATCGGATAAATCCCTTTCATGGTCCCTGTATGAACGCCACTGCTGCCAAGCTTAACTACTGTATTGCCACCGTAGACCGTACTCAAAGATCTAGAGTATATTTTATAGTATTTTATCTCAGCAAGGCGGTTTGGCGCAGCTGGTGACCGTAAAGAAAATTTATGATGGGTCTATTTTGGAGGGTGGTATGCGCGGAGGCACGGATTTTGTTATTTGGGATCCGTCTGTTAGAGTTGTGGCTATCGGTGGCAGTCAGTTATTTGACACTTTGGTTCTAAGTACGGAGCTGACAGCAGCCTGGGTGGGCCTTCGCCATGCCCGGTGTGTCTTACAGGCTAGGTCCATTATCCTGGAGGGTGACTCAACCACCGTCGTTAGTTGGATCCAGAGGGTCCAAGGGGTGGCGATAGTGACCATCCCTTGCTCCGTGACATTTGGACTATGGCGAGGGATGGATGGGTCTTTCAAGCCAAGCATATTTACCGTGAAGGTAATGGTGCTGCGGATGGGGTAGCTGCGTATGTAGCTTGTCAGTTCGGAGACACCTTGTGGATTGGCGATGGGGAGTTGCCCTTGGCACTTCGAGGTATCCTATTTTTTGACCTTATTGGGTGTATCCGGTCCCGTCAGGTATGATCCATCCGCATTAGCAAAAAAAAATATATATATGATAGAGATTTTATAAAAAACTATTTGCTATTTGATAAATGAACTAAGAGAATACACTTTGTATAATAAAATAATTATAAAAATATTGCACAATATTATACAATAGAAAATAATAAAATATAATATATAAATATATGATATAGTATAATATTACTGTAATGTAATATAATATTATTATAATGTAGTAATATAATATTGTATACTATAGCATAATAATATAATATAATTTAATATTTTATAACATAATATATCAATGTATTATGATATAATGTAATATAATATTATATTTATACTATAATACAATAATAAAGATATAAAATATTATTATTATTATTATATATTAATAGTTTATTAATATAATATTTTTAGAAACTAATTTTTTGATTTTTTTTATTTTCTTTGTTGGGACTTTTGCAGATTTCTGTAATATAAAGAGACATTTCTTATAATTATAATATTTTATCCTTGGTATTTTGGTCTAAAAAATAAAAAATTTTATGAATCAAAATAGCTTGCCGATGAATGCTAAAAGTACTTTTTAGAAGAAGCTCCATTTTTGAGCTTTTTTTGAGAAGCTATTTTAGCTTTCTGGCAAAGCTAAAATAGCTTTTCGATTTTTTTACCAAACACCCTCATTCTATTTAAAAATATTTTTGAAGGGTTAGAAAGAACTTTCTGCCCATCAAAAGCTCTGCCAAATAGGACAATATCATTAATTTTAGCTGTGAAATACATTTGAAAGAGATACATAAAAATTATCTAAATATTATTGGAGGATAGAATACAACCGCCGCCACCGCCGCCGCCGCCATCACGCAAAAAAGAAAAAAAAAAGAAAAAAAAAGGATAACTTCCTTTATTCTATGGATTCAAACTATTTGGAGCGCGGGAGATGGAATAATTTATCCCATCTGACTGGAACTTATCCCGTCTGATTAGGATAGAATAATATTTCACTAGATAGAAATTTTTGTGTAGTTGGTTGGAAGGATAAGCGCATAAAACACCTTTCAGAAAAAGAAAAAAAAGGATAGAAATTTTTGTGTAGTTAGTTACAAGAAAAAAAATTGCCTTACTCTTCTGCCATGTCTCTCGAAAGCGGATATGGGGTAAAAGGAAATCGAACATGACAATTTACTTTATCCCAGCTAACTGGAACTTATCCTGTCTAGTCAAATAAGTCTATTCTGTAGTTCTTAAATGATGTTTGGTAGGATATCTTAGAATGATTTTTGAGACATCCTCCACTATTCCATGTGCCAAACAAAATCTAGGTGCTAAATCATTTGGCAGATAACATAAATTTGACTTTCGCCACTCTCCTTTCTTGGTGAGGTTTGCGAACACTTCATGCCATTTTTTCATTTAGGTCTTGTTTGGCAAAAAATTGGTACTTTGAGGAGAAATTTTCTGATAGAGAGAAAGAACTAAATTAAATAAGAAAAAACTTTGTTTATTTAAACTTGTATAATCTAAATCACCTTTCAAAAAGAATGGATTATTCCGACCCTTTAGAGTTGCAGATCCAGAGGATTCCTAGTTGGCCCTTTTCTCATTTCACTCTATATATGTCCATCCCAATTATATCTTACATAGGCTTCCAAATAGGCCCTAATCATGGTAAAAGAAAAACTATCTTTAGATTATATTTAGTCACTTAAGTGAGATTTTTACTTTTATTTATTTGTATTTTCTTTAGACAAGATAGGAGAGGCAGGCCATATGATTCCCCGCTACAAGCAAATTGTGCCATTTTCCTTGTAAAAGAAATAAAATTATTGTGTCATTTGCTAGTAATAAATCATGAAATCTTTGCAAATTAGAATCTAGTACCATTTGCAATGTCATACCTAATAGGCTAACCCAATATTTGGGATGGTTTGCTATTTGTTCATAATCATTATTGTTGCTGGAAACGGGACCCGGGGGCGATCACTCGGCGGAGGAGGTGGAGGAGCTCCGGTGCGGGTAGGCGAGCG
>JAOXJJ010000359.1:4946747-4962597 GCA_025769935.1 Phoenix roebelenii | reverse complement strand
TGGGACACCCATCCCACAACACAGCCCCCCCAGCGGGAAGGTCTGTGCGCGGGCGGGGCCCTTCCTCTAGCGCCAATTATATCTAGAAAATATATAAACATTTTCGAAAATGCTTCAGATTTAGCAATATAATGATCAATCAAACATTTGCATTTTTTATATGTAGGAATAAAAAGAGGACCGATGGAGTGATTTTATCTCACTCCATTGATTCCATGTTTGTCTTCATATAGGGGTACCTAGTGATCAACCACATCAAGTTTGTCGCAATCCGGAACCTCATCCAAAAAAACTAGTCAGAAAGTATTTTTGGGTTCCTTAGTCCTGTATAAGTGCTTATGATCTCCTTGGTAAATAACCGATATGAGACTAAATATATATCCACATGGGTCCTCACAAAGTCGATAAGGAATCAAAGTTTTTTCCAGCTTCCAATCTAGAAGAATCAAAACTTGTTAATGATATTATTACCACCAAAGAGAAACTAAGATAAGCATACTGTGCTACAAGCAAAATTGTTTGGGCCCAGTGTCCTTCAATGATGTACATGTCTGCTCCTTCCCATGGCCGTATGTATGACAATGACCATGAGATTATTCTCTAAGTATTGTCATTGGGAGCCTCAGATCTTTCCTTGTGCTCCCAACTTTTCGAGGCCTAACATTTCAAGCTTTTACCTACAACATGGAACTTGGCATGGCCATATACCTCATCAGGGAAGCTATACCTCAGCCATTTTTTCAAACATTATTCTGCTATAGCTTAAGGATGACCGTGATTTCCTCTGTTAAGACCGGTTTGACAGCTTAATCATCGTGATTTTATCTTAAAAATGGTCCATTCCAAGATGGGTTGCATGGAGGGAAAAGTAGGTGGGAGAAGGCAAGACTGGAGTTTGGACGTGAGGAGATGGAGAAGTTTCTGTGAAGGGTATTATTTTTTGGAAATAAAATCTTCTTTAGTTAAGAAAAATAAGAAAATGTATTTTTCTCTTTAAGCCAGTTGTGTGTAACAACTTAAGATCTTACTCAAAATGGCTAGCCCTGACATTCTCGTCAAGCTAAGAGTTCAAATCCATTTAAATTGAATCACAAACACTACGATCGGCCCGTGGTCAACCCCAATGAATCTGTGCTATAGTGTCTCCTAGTTCACATAGATTATGAGCTGGGTTGGCTCTGATACCATTTGTAACAACTCAGAACCTCACCTAAAATGGCTACATGAAGGATATTATTTGAGTTCCTTGATCTTGTATAAGTACCCAAGATCTATCTAGCAAATAATCGACGTGGGACTAAACATACGCTGTCATGGGTCCTCACACTATGAGTGGCTAGTGGGATGGCGTGGGAAGCTTAGCGTGGCTGCGATAGTATCTCTCGAAACTTTTTTTTTGGATAACCATTCAGTTTGGTCATCCGTCGTATGGTTGTTTGACCATTATCATGTCGGACTTTTGATTGTTGAGTTGATTGAAACCTTATACATATCTAACTTTTTTTTTTAAGCAATTCGTTACATTTTAGTTAAGTTAATAAATTTAATGTAGATTATGATTGTCATTTATGTCTAAATTATAATTATTATAACTATAGTAAGGGATGATAATGCTTAACCATTTAACATATTTAACTTGATTATCTTTTTGTAGGTTGGTTAGGCAACCTGTTCAATAAAATAGTCAAGTTCAACTTTAAATTTTTGATCTATTTAATAAATATGCCAAATTTGGATTAGGAGACTTTTAATCCATCTCAACTTGTATCTGATCCAACTCAACTTGATTGCCGCTTCTAACCATAATCTATCTATAATATATATGAAAAATAAGAATAAAATTAATGGATCTCGCCTCAAATGAGTTTGGCAAGTGGATCCAACACGTAGAATCTAGGCTTGAGGCAAAATTGTTAGGTTTACGTAGTAATTCTATCTTGCGATCTACTCTTTCCATCTTCCTCTACTCTATTAAATATCCTATAATATGATCTTAGATCCTGGTGCGACATCACGCAGGATATCAAGATAGGATACTGTCCTGCTATCATCCTAGTATCTTGACCGTCGGATATCATATGAAATTTACAGCCTGGACCCATGCTACTTTATGGAGCAGATCAAGCTAATAAAACTGTTCATGCTGGAAAAATCTCCATGCTTGGCAACGGTTTGACAGAGGCAAGTGACTTTATCCTTGTTTAGTTCTGCTTTCCGAGCTCACGTCTAGTCAATGGATTTCAAAGAGTTGCATCTTTTTCATTGGTAGTCGAACTAGACTTTCCTTTCCCAATTATTGCATTATCAATGAGGTCTGAGCCCACAACTCTTGGTGAAATAGGACACTGGTTGCTCGGCTTGCCACTTTACAACCTTCCATTATTTACAACTAGAGCTGTAAATAGGTCGGATCAGATCGGGCTCTAAGTGACCTTGATCTGACTCAGTTTTTTATTCGGATTCTAATTTTGGACCCAAATTCGACCCGATTGAAAATCGGATCGAATCTATGCCCACAAATTTTAATCCAATGGGTCATTCGGGTCGGGTTGGATTGGGTCCATGCCTACAAATTTTGATCATAATTAGATCTCAAGAAAAATATGCAAACTAGGTTAATCCCAAAAAAAAATGGGTTGGGTTGGGTTCGGATCCAGGTCGAGATTGGATGGACTTAACCCGACCCGAAAAATAGAACGGATCCAAATTTAGGACCCGACCCGGCCCCACGAGTCCTAAAATTCAGATCAGGTCGGATCGGGATATGGGTCAACCCGACCCATTTGTAGTACTAATTGCAACATTTGCCTTTTACATGTTTTGTCAAATGCCTAACTTAGCCTCTTTTTTTTTTTCTCTCTTTTATTTTGGTAAGAACTATGCAGGCTTATATTTAGTTTCACATCGGCTGTATACTGAGTAAATTTTGAGCCTTTATAGCGAAACAAAGAATCTAAATAATACTATCAAGTAGTTTTTTTGGATGAGGTCCTAGGTTGTGACAATTTTTTCAAGTAAATCATGGAAGTTCAAAACCATTCGAGTCTTGAATCATTATCTCTGCAAAATGGGAGTTTCTATTCTTTTATATCTTCAACCATTTGTATTTTCGTTATAGCTAACTGCTAACTATAATATGAAGCTTTCCCTTGCAAGTTCAAAGATTCTCTAGAATCATTCACATTCATCCAGTTGTGTCCTCCATGATGCCACTGAAAATATTTGCAAGATAATTAAAGGTGATTCAGAAAGCATAGTTTGTCATCCTTCTTTAAATTCTTTGTCCATGATTCATGGTTGCATTTACTAGTAGCAATGGATGCATGTCATAATGTGGTTCATGTTTGCAATTATTAATAGCAATGGATGCAGGTCACAATGTGGTTCATTATAATTATATCACAACACCTTTGAGACTATTAAAAGTCATTTACTTCAAAAAAATCGAAATATTTTATAATTTTTGAACAACTTTTTTTGGTTTGCTAATAACCAATACTATTACTAGAAAACAATTTGCACGTACAACACGCATGCTTTCTCCCTAGTTGAAATAAAATGCCACTGTGAGGCCTAATTTCGACCAATAAGCCATATTATAATATTTTTAAGTGACAAGCATGTAGTTCATTTAATTATTTGCACTCTGACCAGCTTGCAGTTCATTTGTTAATTTGCACAGTAACATGAGATTATTATGGCTGTTCCTTTACACCTTGACCCATCCCTTTTCAGTTTCCTTTCATATTTGCTGTTAAAAGCCCATATATTAAACATATATATTTATAGATAATATATAATATGATATATAGATCTACTATGTAAGTTTTTGAATTTATTTCCCATTTGATTTTTTATTGTATGCTTAGATGCACGATGGAATGTTTCAGTCATTCACTTCTTTCTGATCTCATGTGACGCACGTAATCATTTTAATTGAGGAATATTTTTGGACAACCCATAACTCTATCAATCATGAATTACTTAGGATGAGATTTTATTCAATGTCAAATATTTTTAATTATGCGAAGTTCGATCAACGCTTAACTAATGAACAATCCCTAAGCTGCATTAGTTCCTGGATAAACCCTGATTAAGAGGTGGTTATCTACTTAACCCTAGCTATGATGATGTGTCTGTATCAGATGGGTGCATGTTTGTATGATACTTGTGCAGCCGATGCGTCGATGTGATGATGTTATAGTCTGAGCCCCTATGCTTATATTATATTTTGCATCTCATACTTCATATTTTTGATTTGTGGGCATCATAGAACAAAGTAGAGATGATGATAGAATGGTTGGTAGGGATCAATGTTTGAAATAGCCCTATACATTTGCATCTGAGAAATAACATCATGGATCCCGATGATAACAACAATCATGGTTGAGCCATAGCTACATCAAACTGCGTTGGACAACAATATGTATGAAAAGTTATGTGAATGGTGAAGTCCTTAACCATTTTATAGAAGTGAAGGCCTCATCCAAAGACATTGTTGTGCTAAAATAGACCTTGACCATGTTTTTGGCAACCAAACACTAATTCTGCCAGCTGAACAAAAAAATGGGGTTAACTGAGCTGCAACTGAACTACACTTTAAGCAGCCCTGCAATAGCTAACCAACTGGTGCTTATTATTGCTTAACTTTAATTATCCTTGAATAGCTATCCAATAAGTAAACACATCGTAAAACCTCATTTGAGAAACAGGACTGCCACACATTGAACAATCTCCAATATGCAAGATTTGTTTTGCAAACCCTAATTTTGACATGACAAAGCATAGATTATCAATTAGGAAAACATGCCCTATAGATTTTTACATTCGACACTTCAAACATATATAAATATTCAGCAAGATGAGATTTATGTTGGACAGAGAAGGCTTGATCCAACTTAAGTGCCACTAATAACGATCGGCAAAAACTAACCAGCAAATATATCATTGATGGTATACACTTGGTTGGTCTTACTTGAGACAAGATTTATTATTCTAGATGCTGCACTAACCTGAATCCCCAGCTGTAAAGTTGCACTTGAAGAGAACTCATACATGGAAAGGTTTATACACAATGATTCAGTCACTAACACTAGAAGCAACTCAAATCAGTTTCATGGTCTGGGGCTTGTGTATACCAAGCAGGAAGTCTACCCTTGCTTCTAAGTAGTCTGGTGAAAGGCGAGTCCGGCATTCTAGCCTTTTCTTCTTCTTCCAGCTCTTCAGGGGTCTTGGGCAGTCCATCAGGCACAGGGAAATGTTTTTCCCCCCGTGTCTCTGTTCTCAATAATGTGGGATTTTGGACTTCTTTATCTTTCTTCTTTTGCATTCTTGTGATCCCATGCAAACAGTCGATGAGGGATTTCACTCCACCAGATTGCCTCACCAACTTCTCCACATCCTCTTTTGGCATTTCCTTCTGTTATTGACCCAGCAGATCAATAAATGAATGGCCACAATGAGGTTAAAACCACAAGGGAAGCATTCCACAGCTTGACAACCGAAGGAAGACATACCTCAAGATCCTTAAGTTCAAAATAGGCCCTCCAACAGCTGTAGGACTCATCGCCTTCAAGTATTGAACAGTAATCTGCAGAGCAAAAAAATAAATAGTAATGGTTGAAATTGGACAAAAAAAATACAAGGCTACAACCATGAAGAAGACAGTTAGGAAAGAAAAAAAAAAAATAGATAGCATAATATCACAAAATAAATGCTCAGATAAGTTACAGTTCCTTCAACCACTAATGGTTTGTTTAACAGATCTCTTGCCAAAAGCCTCAGACCTAGCCCGGAACCTATATCAATGCATTCTCTATGCATAATTTCATATAGAAGCTTCACAAGAAAATCATCTGTTCTATTTTAGATCCAAAATTGATCCACTTAAGTATTAGAATAAACTTCCATAGTATCTTGCCATAAATGTAATGTAGCAGAACATAGTACAAAATATTCGTTAGAGTATAAATATACTTTTTCCAATATTTTTATCAGCACATATCTGCATTTTATACTGTACCATTCATGGACCAGTTCCACAGAACACCTTTAATGTGATTTTGTGCATATAGGATGTTAGTCTATGCAAATATATACATCCTGATTGGTGCTTTAGTTGGAAAGGCACTTAATTTAACTTTTGCTCAATACCGGTGGAAAGGCATCTTATTGGTGTAACATGGCTATGATATTCCAGAATGCAGGTTGCATTTGGTTGGCATTAGGCGGGCATAAGGTTCGGAATAAGGCTTATCCCAATCCTTTGTGGTGTATGCTTTGGATTGCAGAAGGTTGTACAGCCTTGAATAGTTGCTAGAGATGGATGACTCTCCTTTATCTCATGATGTGCCATGTAGCACACTAAAGTCAGTCCTAGATAGTTGCAGTATCATCCATCTCGGATACGGATAACTCTCCATCTCGGGAACTATTCAAATAGGATACGTCTATCCCTGAAGCGGAGCTGAGACCCACTTGGGAAAGCCTTACCAATGCGAGGCTCGTCTTGGGAGTGGATAGAATCCACCTTGAAGAGGACCCCCCATGGTGATTGAGTGGATCCAGGACCAACGATGGGACCCGTTACTACAGGATATCCGTAGGTTGACAATGATTTGCGGCGCATTCCGGGCCACTCATACCTACTAGGAGGCAAATAGGGCTACCAACTAGGTTGCCTCCTTCGTTGCTCAGCATTCAGGTGGAGTTCTCTGGGAGACCCATGAGGCTGCTCCTCATCTCAGACAACTCATTTTTTCTGATTTTGTTAGTTGTACTCATGCTAAATTAGTATGATTCACCGTTCTACCAAAAAAAAAAAAAACACTATCACAAGCTATTCCCATCATAAATGCTTCAACAAAATTATCCTTCACCCTGCTCCTTCGTAAATGCTTGTACTTCTAAATTGGACTATTATTAGCTATTTGGCAATGCAAAGGACAATTGTTATTTCTAATTGAACTACAAGCAATGGATACATTTTCTTATAACAGAGGGGACTTTGATGGCTCCCCCTCCCCTCTGAAAAAAAAACTCATAAATTTGAACAAAAGGCAGGTGACAATGGTGAGCATGTCATTTACCCATCTAAGAAACATATCACTTGTGGTAAGTTATTTGTCAGCGAACATTAAATAAATTTTCATGCTTCTACATACATAGTATTTGTGCACTCATTGGTTACTTGATTATTTATTTAAACAAAGTATCTAGAAAGATATATAGGTGAGTGATAGATGATAAGGGTAAATATGTCATTTAAACCAAAAAGCAGTTATATTCCTAGTACTGTAACCAAACAGCACAATTAGTTATGCTAGATAGGATGTTATACAAGGACAGCACCATCTTTCTCAAGAAACTCTGTTTTAAATAGGTACAGAAAATGAATATCTTCCCAAAGGCTTATAAGCTTGCATGCGAGGACCCATACAGCCGTGCTTCATCCCACATCGATTATGTACTGGTTACATCTTGGGTACTTATGCAGGACCAAGAAACCCAAATATTATTTTCCGATTAGTCTTTTTGGGTGACGTCTTGATTTGTGACACTATAGGAGAAGATATTCTTAACAAATAATGGCAGTAAAAAATACAATCACCAGAAATAAGGGAATCACAAGAAACCCTAAAAGAACGATGCACACTTTTTTTTCTCTTTCCAGGGCATAAAATAAAGGTCAGGTTTTTATTCCAACATTCGGAAAGGTTTTAGGATCTGGTATGTGGATCGCCTCTCCATGTATCAAATCCACCCAGGGATTAATCAAATAAATCGAAAAATGGTGTTGCCCTCTCCATCAACATTCAAGAGAAAACATAATAAAATAAAACAGAACTGAAGAGGGACTCGAGCAGTCTCTCACTCCCCATCCAAGATGGGGCCCAAGATACATGATGGTGATCCCTGTGTCCACAGACAAACCGAATCATATAGATCTCACCAAACTTGAAATCTATTAAAGAGCGAAGTAAGGCCAGAAATGGTTCTACGATATTCAATTTGCTTATATCAGAGAGTAAAAAAAAATAAAAGTAGCAACAAGACATACCTCATCAAGTTGAATCTCTGGTGTTTTGAAGGATTTTTACTCTTTAAAGTTTTTATTTAACCCTGATCAGTTATCTGCTAAAAATCAAAGGTGCCAGTAACTCTGACTTTGAACAAGTGATCTGGAGAGAGTGCTAATTTTCCTTCCCTTGATTATCCCTTTGTTCTGGAGACAGTGCTAAATTTCCTAAACCTCTCTTCAGACTCTGATGCATCACTGTGATTTCCAACCCCACCTCCCCCCAGTTATTTATTTATTTATTTATTCTCTTCTCTTCTCTTCTCATAACTTCTTGTTTATTTATTTATTTCTTTGTTAATTTTAAACTCCTTCTCACACAACAGGGGAAGTTATTATTGTACATCTACAATTGAATTTATCATGAAAGAAAATAAATAAATCACATAATATATGAAAAAATAATGCATGATTATGGAGTTAAAAACAAAGAAAACAACATATTTCTCAAATCATATCCCGAGAAGTAAAAAAAAAAAGAAGATAGTACCAAAAATTCATGAACTTATAAAGAAAAACATAGAGCACCATCATATACCTCAACTCAAAACTCCCTAGAAACTCAAAGAATATAACAAGGACAAAAAAAGGGGGAAAAAAGAGTAAAGGATTAAACTTTGTACAAGAAGGCGGTGAGTACCTGTGAGATCGTTCTCAGATTTCTGCAAAAAAGACGGCTCCTTCATCCGCCTATCAATCCGGCTCCTGCTGAAAGGCTCGAGCTTCGGGATGGAGGCGCTGCTCCTCTGCGCGTTGCAGACCACGCTCGGTCTCGCCGGCCGACCCCGCAAGAGATCGACGGCGGCGGGCTCCAATAAAAAACTCGAAGCAAAAGAGGGAGAGGGAGATGGGATAGCAACGGATCGCAGCATTTCTCTCGCCTTCCGCTCGTATCACACAACGATTTGGTCGGTCTTCTTCAAACTCCGTTTCAGGGTCGACTTTATAGACGGATAGCGGAGGCCGGGGATAAAACGGATAAGATTCAGAGATAATTATTATTTCTTTATATTAAAGCTCTGTATCGACTCTAGAAAGGGACCCCTACAATGACCAAGGGCAGGTGACAGTGACGTGGCAAGATATTTTACTTAAGAGCACCGAGTTGAGGTGTAATTAGAGATTTTTTTTTTTTTAACATCAGTAGCTCATACATGGCTAGCAAAATTAAAAAATAAAAAACTACGTAATGACACTGGCACAAATCCGTAGAAAGCATACCGTATCTCAGCCACGTCGCTCATTAGGATTCGGGTTAGGGCATGACACATAACCTATCTGTTAATGCACAGCGTCGCGTTGAGGCGTCGGTTTTGCTCATCTGGTGTTCGCATAAAAAAATTATGTGCACCATATTGGAGGTTGGAGGAGAGTATTGATCAGCCACCGTTGATTTCTATAGTGATGTATTAAAATATATGCATAATGAAAAAGGTTGACATAAATCAGCAGCTCTTATCGGCTGCATATACAGCCAGACGGTATGTAGCAATAAATTTTTGGCCGCATTGCGGAGTTGTAGATATTTTGGCATAAGGAAAGATTTTTTTGCGAACGTCACTATCTACTTGGACTATTGTGCCCTTTTTTCTATTTTTTTTGTTTTTTAATTGTTGGTAGCTTCTAGGCTTCTATATTGCTAGTGGTCTACTAAACAATGTTCCCATGTATGAGTTGGCTTTATCATGAAGTTAATCCATATGCCAAAAAAAATTTATTGTAGGTATGTCCCTAAGTTCACGAGTCATGGATTGTGGCAACTTATGCATATTTATACAGAACTTTCTCTATAAATATACAAGATATCTCATCGTGATATCATAAATCATAATTTGATTAACTACCAAATCGAACTAACAAAAAATATTTAAAAATCTTACCTCAATTAAACCTCAAACAATAATCCAATAAAAAGGTTATAATAGCACTAAATCTAAACTACGTAGATATTATCGAATCTCGTTTCTAGTTTCATTCGCATAGTAAGACCCATATCTAGAACTAAGTAACTGCATCTGTGAAGAAAAGAATGAATAATGAGCTCGACGGCCCAGTAAGTAATGAATACCCTAACTAGATAATTAATTTACTAAAAAAGATACAATAGTAGAACATAAATTACGACAAATTAGTGCAAAGACAACTAATTTTGTTTCAAAATACAAATACATTTGAATCCATATTTTTCAAATATTCATATACATAATCGTAAATCTAATTCGAAACAAATCATAATCAACTCAACAATCATTAACTAAGGCATACTTATACCCTCTAATTAGACCAGAAATAGAATCACACTTATACCCTACGAAGTGGGACAAAATACTGCACTTATACCCTATGAAGTGGATCAGAATACCATATTTATACTACGTGGTGGGGTCACAAGCAGAATCAATAAACACAATAATAGTTAAAGTACTAATGCATAACCTCTAATTAGTAAAGTCCAATATATAGTCAGGCTGAGAGTTCAAATCTAATACATGTCAAAGTTCTTTTTACAATATAGCATTTATATCATAATCCAATCAAAATATGCATGTATGATGTAATATCAGTAAATAATATAACAACGATTCTAAAAACATTACTCTAATTATATATCTATTTTTCATTCAAAACACTATCTCATACAATTTAGAAATCATGTATGCATTAGTTAACAATTTGTTTGATATAAAAATAATATATTATAAATAAAAAATTTAGAAAAGGTGACCATTACTTATCTTGCACAAACAACGCGCAAGCAATTCAACTAATCCTGAAATCCTCCTTCAGAACCTAATATTCGAAATTGCATTATCATTTTGTTATAATTTAATCATAATTGATTTAAGAATAAAAATTTTAAGTTTTGAGACCCTTATAGGGCTGACTAAATGGAAGTGTCCAACATCCCAGTCTGTTCGATCAAGGCAAATTTCATCCGATCATGCTCAACTAGGATATTGGTGGTTCAATAGAAATCGAGAGTGGCCAAAGTAGGGGCAGGCACACCGCCTAATGACCATAGATCAGGATCCTTTATCAAGATCGATCCAAAAATCACTAAGAGGTATATTACAAGGTCCAACAATCCTAGAGAGAGAAAGTCCAGGTAGAGAGAGAAACAAGGAAGAGAATAAGAGAGAGAAAGTGGAAAGAGAGGAGAGAGAAAAAAGGGCAGAAAATAAGAGAGAAACTAAACTCTCTCTTTCTATCTCTATTATATTTTTTTAGCGAAATAGGGGAACTTGTTCCCCCATTAGAACCGGAACTAAAGTTCAATGGTTGTGGTGGTGTTTGCCGGCAGGAGGATCGACGGTCGGGCCACCATAAATGGTAGCCGATGGTGGAGAGATCAGCCAAAATGTTCAAAATAGGGCTTCAGTTGAAATCCAAGAACGACAAATTCCGGCGGCCAGGACTCTGACCATGGTCACCAACCATCGCAGAAGGTCGAACGAAGGCACCGATAACAAGCGCTAGCAGCTAAAATGGCCAAAAAAAGGAAGAAGAAGAGGTGGCATCTGAAAATAGAAAAGATAGGTCATCGCTCTTCCTTGTTAAAATCCGGCGATTATCGGTTGGAGTCGAGCTTCCCAAAGGTCATAAAAGAGGGAGAAAAGAGTTAACTAAAGATTGTCAGGTTCTTACATGGCTTCTAACAACAATTTGCAGTGACGACAACATCGATAGCGGCCGGCATTTGGAAAGAAAATTGAAGAATTCAAACAACTACTTCAATCGGAGACTTGTGATCTCCGATGTAGTGAAAAAGGGATGTGGGGAACCTGTAAATAGAGCTCGGTTGCGACTGGAATTCAACCTGAAGTTGGATTCCGCCTGAAAAACTCAGGAGGAAGAAGACTCCTATCTGGAGTCTCTTCCCTCCTCACACATGCGGCACATGCATTTTTTTTCTCTGCTTTTCTTTCTGTTGGGCCAAATCCTCCAGGCCCAATACTTTGGCAAGTCAAATGGACTGGCCCATATACGAGGTATTACAATGGATAATGGGGATCAAGGATATATCTTAGAAATTAGCCCAAGATCCTGATTTATCTCGATATATGAAATTTACTGGTATAATTATGGATATTTTGATCTATTTTATTTTTTTTTATCTCAGTTGATATTATATTAACCAATAAATTTCAAAGCTCATATCTAGCAACAGTTTTAGACTATTATATCGGTTGAAATTTTAATTTCTGAATGAAATATATCAGTTGCTATCTCGACGCATCTTGAACGTTTTCAAATTTTTTCTTAGTTGACATATATCCTCATACTGATACGTTCTCCAACTATAGCTGATATCTCATCTTTAAGAAGAATTGGACCAAACTCCTAGATGCTATCGGAGCGAGAAGGAAAACTTTGTACAAAGCAAAATTACAAGCATTATGCTGCAATAAATAGCAACAAACAAGTATATGAATCATTCATGCTATGAATAAAAAATCCTCTCGATTGTGTAGTGGTCTTCGCAGGTACAAGAACAATGCTAAAATAGTATTTATGAAAAACAAGGTTGATTCATCCAAATTCCACATGTGGGGCTCTGCATGAAGATACATGGCAACCCCTAATAATGATCATATATTCTAATCTCAATTTTAAAAATCACTTAAAAGGATTTTATATTATCTTATTTGTTTTTGACATGATTAGTATTACTTGCTTGGAGTTTAGCAACAATTAAGCTTGAGTGAAGGGTAGTAACTGGATACAGCGGTGGCAACAATGATTTCATAGTCTTCCCTTGTCATAGCATTACTCATTATATATTAAAATAGATATTAAATATATTGATGTGGTGCACATGATGAAAAAAAAAAGAAAAATAATCAAGATCTTAATCAAATTCAAAATTGAGAACTACATTCTTATTATGGCTTTGTGCATGTTGCTTCGCAGTTAGACTGGTTCACTAGCTGAGTGATAATGGAACTAGTTCAACCAATAACCTTTCCTCCAAAATAGTCATAGTTTGATCATCAAATATTTTAGTTAAGATTTCGCTCAATTGGAACTAGAGATGAATTAGTCACAGAAAACCAGACTAAAACCCTTCACACATAAGGTTTTCAATCACTATATTATGATCTAGTTTGATATTAGGATACTAATGGCATGTTTCTTGCCATGGAAATTTCCTAGCTGAGAAGGTTATATAGCAGTGCATTAATACCTGCTCATGGATTGCCAACAAATGCCATATCTATTACCCCTTAGGTCTATCTTCCAATCCTAAGGCCCATCAATTCCCATCATGAAGCATTCTTTTAAGGCCTGTTTGATTGGCATCCACGCTCAAATCGGCCCAAGATAGCCCACTTTGAACATTTGGTTGGTCCAAAGTGAAGCTGTAATGAGTTCCCACACTGGAGCTATTTTATGTGGCCTGAAACGGCTGTGGCCCAGGACCTATTTTAACAAAGTGGCTCCTGCTCAGCCCATTTATAGCAAACCAAATGAGCCCTTGGTCCTTGTTTTAACTCTGACTTGCCCTGACCCATTCCCACTAATCTTGATATAGACTCCTCAGAATCCTTCCTCTTAGGATCTCGATCATGGAAAAATTCAAAATTTTTCTGTATCCTTTTTCATTTGTTAGAAAACTTTCCTACTATTCATCTTACAAGATTGTGCAAGCAATAAGTTGAAACAAAGAAGGAAATAGAGGAGCTTAAAAAAAAAAAAAAAGCTGCATGTAGAATAATAGAGGAGCTTCATCAGATGGGAGGAGTTGCAAAGATTAGAAGAGTTAGCAAGGTATGAGTAATCCAGCAGGAGAATCGAGAGGTTTAAAAAACATGGTAGAAGCAACGGTGGTAGGGCATTTTGAGGAATAAATCTCATCTTAGTGGTTATATCATTCTGATTGCAGCTAGAGGTTCTAGGTCCAAATCTCGAATATAATAAAAAAAATTCAAATCATTGTCGACACACTTATATAGTTTTCAGAATAGGAAAAATATAAATAATTATATATATATATATATATATATATTTTAAATAATAGGTGATAACATTGAAATTTGTTGTTTTAATAAAATAGTGAACAATACTAGCAAAATTAACATCATGGATATTGCCAATGTACATTTATATAATATTTTAGGGGTCTTGCTTTGCTAATTTCAATTATTTTTAACCAACCATCCATTTAAAATGAATGGGCATTCTTTCTCTCAAAAATGGTCTAAAAATTTTACTAAATTGCCAGTGGTACCAAAGAAAGTGGGAATGTTGTAATTTGTCTTAATATGGAAGACTTTTTTCTATTGAGGGGACCATGATCACTCCAAATCCCATGAACTGTGTTCAATACCCAAGGATAGTTTCAACCCCTTCATTTTAATCCACATGTTTCCACTTTCACTACTCAAATATACACAAGCATTCTTACTCTCATACCATCAACATGTCTGATATCCATGCAATACCTGTTTTGTTACTTAGAGGACACTCTAGAATCAGGACTATAGTATTACCACCCACTTATTTTTGATGCCAGAGAGAACACCATCTTGGTGATGAATTAGGTCTTTCTCTAAATCATCTTACTTTGTTTTATGGGAACCTAAACATTTCTTACTCGGAAAATATGCTTATAATCTTGATAGGATTTGCAATTGTTCCTCGAATTCTTTTAACATCAATTGGCTATCCATACATACCAAGCTTTTTTTTGATCATTTTAGTCTACTTCATGTAAATCTGCTTAGAACTAAATAAAGATTATGCCATATTTAGTCATGCTAAGAATGTTATAGAACTAAATAAAGAATATCAAATTGGATCCGTCCTACTTGTTGGGGGCATAATTCATAACTGCAGCTCCAGTTAATAAAAAAAAAGGTGGCAACAATTTTACTTTGTTTTTATTTTTTACAAAAATTGTTTTTTTTAGAGCAAAAAGAACAAATGAATTATAATGGTACCAGTATGAAGATTTTGCGAAAATGGATCAAGTTTCAGTTTCTGCAATAAAGATTTACTATTAACCTCGTCGAACCAATATAACCTTGTGCTCTTATGACTGCTATAAGAACATTTTGAATATGAATTGATACATATTGTACATGTGCATCCATTACCAATATGTGCACCCAATATTGAAAGAAAAAGTGTATTCATTTAAGAACAGAAGAATAATGGCTTCGTAAAAAATTCAAAACAGACAATTCCAGCAATTAAACATATAAATAAATGTAGCCTGCCTGTATCTGCAAAACTGAACACAAGCGTACTCTTTCCTAACCTGAGGACAGGAATCATCTTTGAGTTCACCTGTAGTTCTTCAGGTTTCCTTGCCCCATAAATAATTCCAAGGTCATCTTTATGGTCTATGAAAGAAACCTTTTTATTTTTCTGGATGGGGTAGTACTTCTAATCTATACAGATCCAAATGCCATCTGTTTGATGAAAACAGTCCTCTTGACAAGTCCAGCCAATCACTACTTTAAGGTTATGCCTAGTAGCAGGGGCGGCCCAATACATTTAGGGGCCTTAGGCGAACTCATTAGAAGAGGCCTTTTTTATTATTATTTAAATAATAATTTTTTTAATAAGTATAAAAATATTTTAAAATTTTTATTTAAAAATAATTCATCTAGCTTTTTGAGAAGCAAAATTAAGTGTCTATTGTTTTCATCCTTAGGAAAATGAAAATCATAATCCCTAATTGGACCTCTTCCCACTATTAGATCTCTAAATTTTGTATCAATCATTTTTCATTGACCAGGATCATATAAATTTGTAGGAATAGAACTA
>JAOXJJ010000359.1:4915448-4941532 GCA_025769935.1 Phoenix roebelenii | reverse complement strand
ATTTCCTACGGTGGGCTTTCTTTAGGCCGGGGCCTTAGGCGACCGCCTTAGTTGCCTAAGGGTTGAGCCGGCCCTGAATGGTCGCATTCCAAGATTAAGGATAGCCAATAGATATTGTTTAGACAATATATATCTAAAATATAGCTCATATATTAAATATATCTAAAATATATTAAAATATATATCTCCAGTATATCTATAGTGGTTAAATAAGTGCAGTTTCGTGACAACAAGCAACCTAAAAAAATCATGCTCACTTAACTATAACATAATTGAAAATTTGGTCCACATGAAGGTGCGACATATTCATGTGGTCGTTTTTCACAATGCGGCTGGTTACTATATATAGTGCTGGTGAAGTGATATCTTTATCCATTTAAAAAAATGGGCATGAGCTCAGTTACCATTTCCTGCCACTAACGGGCCAAGTGTAACAAGTTGCTATGGTTTGACCTCTAACCCAATTGGCTTCTATCCATAAATTGCGACCTTAACCAGACCCCCCCCCCCTCTCTCTCTCTCTCTCTCTCTCTCTGTTTTTTTTTTTTGGTGCCAGAACAGAAGTAACATACATAACGAATGTAGATACAGCTAAAAAAAATCAAAAAGCAAAACATCGCAAGGGCACTAGACAACTCCGCCTCTCCTATCCAAAGAAAGTCTCCTAAATGGTTGACGACAAAGGACGCTATCCAATCCGCAGGCGCATTTGCCTCTCTGAACACATGTTTTGGCTGAATAATCATCCTATTACCCATTATGGCCCGAACATCTCTCACCAATGGATGGTAATCTCAGACCCCACCTGAATTCTGTAGAAGTCATCTAATGACCGTCGCAAAGTCACCATCTAGGAGAACATCTCTACCTGCAACGCACGTCGCACATATCTCAACACTGATAAGGCCAGCTCTGCCTCTGGTATCGAAATATCGAAGATAGGAACAAACCCTTCACCTACCATCCCAAAAAAGTTTTCTACCATGCTTACAAAGATAGGAACAAGCCTGTTCTAATGCCGAATGAGATGACTCTACAACCAATACGTTGCTCCCAAGCAAAGGAGCTTAATTGCTAACCCACGAATCGTGAATTGTCAGCACAAAAGCAGGAAAAATGGAACTTGGAAGCCATCTCATGTGCCAAGATCTCTTCAACAACATGCAACATAACATGCACATCCCCATGAGAGCGCACAACATTGCACGAGGCTGGTGATTGACTTTTGGCCTAGCAATAAAAGGTGGCAAAATATGCCCCCCCACAAGTATTTAATTGGATGTTTGATGAGACTGATGTGGCAAGGGCCATAACAAAGAAAAATAGAATATTTTTGTCATGGTAAGTCAATAACCATGCTCTTTACTTGTGGGTTAATATAAGCTTTGTTTTACTTGTCTTTTTCTTATTTGTTCTTTTTTTTACTGTGAGTTGATAAAGAGGAGAGAGAGAGTAGGTGGTGCTGTGGTAGGGGTTATAATGGGCAATGGGAGGGGAGCAGGAGAGAATAATGAATGCAAACTTGTAATGGCTTGACCAATTGAGTAATGGAGCTGGCCATCTTTTAATTTGATGCAGGAAGAGGTTGGTGGAGAAAAGCAAACAGAAAGAGGGGAAGAGAGAGAAAATTGTGTGTGTGTGTGTGTGTGTGTGAGAGAGAGAGAGAGAGAGAGAGAGAGAGAGTAGTGAGGGGTTGGTAACTGCTCGCTTGAAGGGGTTTGGGGGATCTGGGTTCTGTTGAGATGGGGGAAGATCTGTTCTTTTGGCTGCTCTGAGGCCTGAAGGGCTTAAAATAGGGTTCTTGGGACTTGTTTTTGGACACTTTTTTGCTGATTTTTTTTTCTTGGTTTCTTTTTTTCTTTGGATTCTTTAGTTCTTGCAGGATCTCAGCTGTATTTTTCTTTGCTTTTGAATGGGGTTCAGGTGTTAGGGTTTCGGAGGCTTCTGTGAGAGGAAGTAAAAGCCTTTGATTTGAATCCACTGCCGTGGGTTTGGCTCTTGGACTTCTTGAGCTGATAAGAAAAGGGGAGAAGGGAGTTTTGGAATCAAAATCAAATCTTGCTCCATTTTGCTTATTTTTTATTTTTTCTCTTCTCTTCTTTACCTCTGAATGGGGTTTTGATCCTCTCAAAGTTCTCATCTTTGGGGGTTTCGTCAATGGGAATCTCTGGTTCTAGGGTTTGAATGCCCTTTTTTCTTTCTTCTTTCGAAAAGTCCTCAAACTTCGTTAAAAGTTGGGGAATGTTGTTGAATCTCTAGCGCTTCCTTCCCTCCTTTTCCCTAATCCCCACCCCACCGTCTCAAGCTTCGGTTTTTGAACGAAAGCTCGGATTTTGACCCCTTCGTGCTTTCTAGGATTAAGGTTTTGATCCAAATTTGATGGTCTTTTGAGGAGCTTGGAAGGAGTGGCGTACATGCATCTGTCTCTATGGAAGCCGATATCCCACTGCGCCGCCCTTATCCTGGAGAAGAAGAACCGGTGGCGGGACGGGTCATCCGGCTTGTCCGAGGAGGGCAAGCGGCGGCCCTCGATGCTCCGGCAGCTGCAGGAGAGCAAGCTCCGGGAGGCCCTCGAGGAGGCCTGCGACGATGGCTCCCTCTTCAAGTCCCAGGACGTCGACTCGGAGCTCGGCAACCCTGATGATGGCTCGATCGGCCGGTCGCGGTCCCTCGCCCGCCTCCACGCCCAGCGAGAGTTCCTCCGAGCAACCGCCCTCGCTGCGGAGCGCACCTTCCACGCCGCCGATGCCATTCCCGACCTCGACGAAGCCTTCTCCAAGTTCCTCACCATGTACCCCAAGTACCAGTCCTCCAGCCAGATCGACAAGTTGAGATCCGACGAGTACTCTCACCTCTCCGATGGCGGCGCCAAGGTATGCCTCGATTACTGTGGCTTTGGCCTCTTCTCTAACCTCCAGAGCTTTGAGAGCTGGGAGTCCTCTGCTTTTAGTCTATCAGAGATCACCGCCAATTTGAGCAACCATGCTCTCTATGGTGGTGCTGAGAAGGGCACTGCCGAACATGATATCAAGACCCGGATAATGGACTACTTGAACATTCCCGAGAGCGAGTATGGTCTGGTCTTTACTGTCAGCAGAGGTTCTGCATTTAAATTGCTTGCCGAATCTTACCCATTTCACACAAACAAGAAGCTGTTGACGATGTTTGATCATGAGAGCCAGTCTGTGAATTGGATGGCTCAGGCTGCAAAGGAGAAGGGTGCGAAGATATGCAATGCATGGTTCAAATGGCCGACGCTCAAGATCTGTTCCACGGAGTTGAGGAAGCAGATCTCAACCAAGAAGAGGAGGAAGCGGGATTCGGCTGTTGGTCTCTTTGTGTTCCCAGTTCAGTCTAGGGTTACTGGAGCTAAGTATTCTTATCAGTGGATGGCACTAGCACAGCAGAATAATTGGCATGTGTTGCTTGACGCCGGTTCTTTGGGTCCCAAGGACATGGATTCACTCGGGCTGTCCCTTTTCCGGCCAGATTTCATTATAACGTCGTTCTACCGGGTGTTCGGCTCTGACCCAACTGGTTTCGGATGCCTCCTTATCAAGAAGTCAGTGATGGGAAGCTTGCATAACCCAAGTGGTGGCACGGGGTCGGGAATGGTGAGGATTGTTCCAGTGTTTCCCCAGTATCTGAGTGACTCTGTTGATGGTCTGGATGGACTGGATGGGCTTGAAGATGAGACAGTCAATGGAAATGATGAATCATTGCAGTCTGATGCCCACCAAGGATCCCGATTGCCAGCTTTCTCTGGTGCATTCACATCGGCTCAAGTAAGAGATGTGTTTGAAAGTGAGATGGATCATGATAACAGCTCTGACAGGGATCAGGCGAGTACCATCTTCGAGGAGACAGAGAGCATTTCTGTTGGGGAGGTCATGAAAAGCCCAGTTTTTAGCGAGGATGAGTCATCGGAGAACTCCTTCTGGATTGATTTGGGCCAGAGCCCGTATGGGTCAGACAATTCAGGGCAGTTGCAGAAAGGGAAGTTGGGATCTCCATTACCACCTACTTGGTTTGCTGGGAGGAAAAATTATAAGAAGGTATCGCCAAAAATGTCCAAGATATCAAAGAGCCCAATTTATGATGATCATGTGTTATCTTTTGATGCAGCTGTCTTATCAGTCTCACAAGAACTAGACCATGTTAAGGAAGATCTTGAAGAAGAGCATCCAGAAAAAGGCCGAATGAATGCAGATTTCCAGAATATCAGTGAGATTCAGGAAGAGCCTGTAACCAAAGAAGCAGCACATACACGAGCTGTGAAGTTTGCTACTGCCAATGGAATGAAAACCGGCATCTCGGCTTCTGTGTTTGGGTGCCACAGTAGTCATGAGAATGGTTCAACATCTAAAATATGCCCAGACGGCCATGTTGAGGCAAAAGAAAGTGCCATAAGAAGGGAAACAGAAGGTGAGTTTCGGCTGTTGGGAAGGAGAGAAGGAAATAATAACAGATTTACTGGAGGTAGATTTTTCGGTGTAGAAGAGAGTGAAGGGGTCACAAGCATGGGACGTAGGGTATCCTTCAGCATGGAGGACAGCAAGCATGCAGAAGGATTACATCATACTTCAGATGCTGGTGAAGCATCTACGCATGCACTGGGTGATGATGATGCCGTAAGTGATGGTGATGATGAGGATGCTCAAGAGTGGAGCAGAAGGGAGCCTGAAATAATTTGTAGGCATCTTGATCATGTGAACATGATGGGTCTCAACAAGACCACACTTAGATTGCGCTATCTGATCAATTGGCTGGTTACCTCATTACTGCAGTTGCGCTTTCCAGATGCAGGTGGGGGCAATGGCCTGCCTCTTGTCCAGATATATGGTCCAAAAATCAAGTATGAAAGAGGTGCAGCTGTGGCATTCAGTGTGAAGAATAGCAGTGGATCGCTGGTTAACCCAGAAATTGTTCAAAGGCTGGCTGAGAAGAGTGGCGTTTCTTTGGGCATCGGCTTTCTTAGTCATATAAGGGTCATGGAAAACCAGAAACAGTTACACGGGGCAGTGGATTTGACTGATACTTCATTCTGCCGGCCTACATCAAATGGTCGCCATGACAGCAAAACTAAGAATGCTGCTATCAGAGTGGAGGTTGTTACTGCTTCCCTTGGGTTCCTCACAAACTTTGAAGATGTGTACAGGATGTGGGCTTTTGTGGCGAACTTTTTGGATCCAGCCTTTCTTGAAAGTGATAGACTATCCACAGTTGTGGAGGCATCGAAAACATAGCCATCACAATTTGGTATGCAGATTCTGTCAAACTTCTATGGAGGCCTGCAGCCTCCCTGTTAGCTCGAACATACAAGAATAATCATGAATGCTGATAATGGTTTGTTTGGGGGATGCAGTAACAGAACCAAAGGGGTAGTTTAACTTTTCATCTGTTTGTTTTGCATCCTAGAGGAGTTTCCCCATCAGAAAGGGGTGATAGTTTATGGTTCCGCAGGTGAACTTGCTTATTCTTGGCCTGTTCCTTGGATATGTATCATTTTGTTTCATGTAGAGTTTGGTTAAAAGCTATGTATCACCAAGTTACCAGTGGAGCACCTTTTCAGTCAAATATGTTTGTAAAGCAGAAGTGAATGAGCAGGAACAGTTCTGCTGCGTTGTAAGATTCTCATTGCTTAGATAGGAAGATGAAGCAAACAATTTTAACCCTTTTTCTTTCCATTCTTATGGGTTTGGTTTCATGTCTGCAATCGGTGATGTATCAAATGTTTTCAATGTATCGGTCATTCAGAGAGATCTTCAAGTACACTTGTTTGCATATATATATATATCTATATATATATATATATATATAAGTACACTTGTTTGCATATATATATCTATATATATCTATATATATATATTTGATTTTCTCTAACTTTGTGTTTTTATCCCTATTGTGTCACACTTTTTTTCTGTGACTATCTAGGATGTCATCTAGCATTTTCACTAAAAAGAGATCGGAGTGCAGTTTATCTGTTTCTTTAAGTTGAATCAATTGGTTGGAGTCATGGTCATGAATGCCAAGCAGAACTATACTCCATTTACCATCTCAGGGTAAGTTTTTTCCATCAGTAACCTTAATTCCATTATTTTGCTGATATAAATGGAAATTAGTTGATAGGAAGGATGGCATGATGGCTTTTATAAACATTTTGTTGCTTGTAACCTGTGCAAGGACACCTGTAGGCATGTGGGCAGTCCAATTTGCTGGTCCTGAGGTTATACTTTAACAGAGTATGAGAACTGATTTCTTTTGTCAGATTCTGTGCGGACCAGAAAGGATCAATATATAAATCTCTGTAGGCCAAGTTTTTCTTTAAGTCTAGGCATATGATACACACTAACAAGTGGCAAGTGATTAATGAGATACAGATAATATGGTCATCCCTCTCATCGTCCAACGTCTCATTGCATATAAACTGTTTTATTCTTCAAGCGAGAGCACACAAGCTTCACTTGTATTCAAAGAGGAATAACCTGCAATGCTGGCACATCAATAACCACATATATGATAGGAAAGTTATTTTATTTGTTTATCTATATACTTGTTTGAATGATTATTATATTCTGAATTTGCTTGTTCTTTCTCCTAGTGACATACATTGAGGTCAGTTTCTCCATTAGCCTGTGCCAAAGTTTCATTCCCAGAAATGGCTGGGAACTATTGTAAGAGATCGTGACATGAGAACTTGTCAAAATTTTTGAATTATCTATTTCATTGACACATGCATAGGGGGCCCCTGGATCTAAATGGCTGATTCACTTTTCTAGTAGATTTGTTTTGTGGAGAGGAGCAAAACATTTACTCCAGTGATGTGAGAGGAAGAGCTGAGAGATAAAACAAGATTGTAGAGCTTGCTTAGTTCCCCTTCTGGAATAAAAGATACTTTGCAGGGCCAACCAGAAGATGCACCACTTGGTTATACGTAATCTTCCACTAGATTATAAATAATCTTCATAACAGGTGGCAATTGCATGTTTTAGAAGACATACTTGCAACACTGAATGGGAAGCAACATGGAATTTTTTAGCCCCCCACCAGTTGTGGCAGTCAATTGCAGCATCATTTCTTTTTCCTCCATTTGTTGAGGTATTCCATTCTCACATCCTTTTAGATGATACAGCTACTGGAATCTCCCTCGCTACCTCTGGTTTTGTTTTCTTTGGATGTTGTGTGCTTAAGAGATGTTAGTCAAAACACATTTTACAGCATGGAAGACAGGAAGAAGTCGTTGCTTGAGAAATCGCTGCTGAGAATAAGTCAAAAAACACTGGCATCAGCAAGGATTGAAGTCAAAGAAGTACAAATAGTTGATATCTGGCTAAACGGCAAAAGTGCGGTTCCATACTGTGTCCGGCATGCAGCAGTGGAGGTCAGCTATGATGTGAAGGTGTGCCTACGTTGCTATCACATTTTCACAGCTAATTACTGGATTCAAACCAGCGTCCAAAAGTCTCACTCTCGTTTCTTTGACATTTCCGAAGTTCGCCAATGCTCTTCCTGGATTCGCGAATGCTGTGGTCTGTTGATTGGAAGTTGGACGCAGCTTAGCCAAACAAACCTGTCGTGATCCACCTGTCAACTCCCTGTTATTCAAAGTTGAAATGGACTCTGCAAAGCTACTTTCCGAGCACTTTCCTCCATACTTTCTCGTACAAAGGAATTCGGTAAAAGTTGACATTTTAGGAGAGAACGGTAGGCCGTTGATAAGAGGGGGGAGGTTTGATACCTTCTAGGACTTTTTTGGTTGGTTCTCCGAGAAAAGAAGACAAAAAGAATAGTTAAGAAAAAAATAAAAAAAATTATTTAGTTGGAGTTTTTTTTAAAAAATAATAGAAACGATATTGTCATATTTTATGAAAAAAATTCAGAATGAATATGAAAATGCTGCTTTCTCGTAAGTTGAAAACTGGAACATTTTTATTTTTAAATTATTTTTATGCTATCAAATTTTGTAAATAATATATTTTTTTATTGAGGATATGATAGTTATTATATATAATTTTTTTAAAAAATTAAATGCTCGACCGTAAGCTATTCTGTAATGGATATTTTTACGGTATTTTTTTTTTTTTTGCTAGACTTTTTACTGCGCGATCCTACCTTGTATCTTTCCCGTGAATGACATGCCAACTCGCCGAGACCTCCCATAAGACCAGCTCCATGGATGGCAATTGCGTGGGCCTTTACAGGCGTTGACAAACAAAACGAACATAATAAAATACGAGATAACAAAGGATTAATTGTAATACCAGCTCCACGGATGGCAATTGGCAATTGCGTGGCCCTTCACAGCCATTGACAACAGCCACACAAACCAGGTAGCCATTTGAATTCAAATTATTTCGATGTTTTCTTTCTTCAATTAAGACATCAAAGGCTAAGTATACATTACATTCATACACGACAAACAGCATCAGTCTGGTCCCCTTTTTTCTTTTTTGCAATCTAGCTCTTGCATCAATTTCAACATTTCTTGTAGAAAGAACCAGTTGCCTACGTGGGGCCAACTCAAGTTAGTTATATATGACAGGAAAAGATTTTGGTGATGACGACGGTGGAGATGATGAACCCATTTTAACTTCATGATGGAAGGAAACTTTACAAAGTCTTGCAAAAGCATCTTGCAGATCGAATCATAAGTAGATGAATAAATTGTCATCCTCTTCATAACAATTCTGGGCTGAGCAGAGCAGCAAAATCAGGCCATCAATCAACTTAGCTTGGTGGCAGAAGCATCACTTGATTTGGGATCGCAATATGAAGCCCTTCAAAGAACAACTTCTCATATAGCACAACTGCCCCATAAGCTTTGAAAGATTTAGCTGTCGAGAGATGCATAGGATGGCCCAAATTTTAGCTCTCTGTAACCTATCTGATAAGAAAAGCAGTCTCCAATGCCGATTCATTGGACTGTAGATACTTGTTTTTATTAACTGTATCTGTTGTTAAATTGAGCAGTATCGGATGTTGTAGGTCATACATAGCGTGCTCACGTACCTCCGCGACACATTTAGATATAAAAAAAATTTGTCTGTGAGTGTGCATATAGATGAGTCTATTTATGCACGGTAATAGATTTGATAACAATTAACATTCAGAAGGAAGTAGTTTTATATTGCTAAAAGACAAAGAAACTACTTTTTAACAGCATGAGAGGGGAATTATATAAAACAAAATGTAAATAATAGATATATTGCATAATATATGCACCAAAATTATCGTCATTTCCACAAACCCGTTATTTGTGAAGATGGGGAAAAAAGTGTTTCAGTTCTTAAACAATAACTTTAATACTCCTAATTTACAAATTTCAGATGAAACTTGCCCTGTTTTGAAAGATGATGTACCAATACCGATGGACAAAGGACATCCTTCTGAATATTATCATAGGGGGAATACTTCTTGATGGCAAGAAAATCCACAGGATAGCCAAACTCTTCCAAATCAACAGGAGTGAGAGGTAAAATAGGGTAAAGAAGGGTGTTGCAGCCATCTAAAAAGGGAAAATTACTCAGCAAAGTTACAGAAATGTACTAGGAAGATTCGATCAAAGACACTGGCAGAAGATATTCATTAATGTTCGAGATAGAATGAAACGTGAGATCAATTTTATATGTTCAGTCATACCATACTGACACTTGATAGAAAAAGGCGGCCTAGTGCACAAGACTCCCGCCACTACGGGATTTGGGAGGGTCAGACATATGCAGCCATACCCCCATAGGCAGAGAGGTTGTTTCCATTCCAATGACACCATTTCTGTGTTTCAAACCTGCGACACTCAGGTTAGAATGAAGCAACCTTACTATATTGGCACTTGATACAAGCATAAAAAATGGAATCCTATGCAGCCTTGTCCAGGGATGGATCCTCTACAAATGCATAAAGAAAAGATAAGAAAACTTATTTTACTAACTCAAGATGTTTTGGGTGACTTTAAAATTTGATGTGCTTGGTGATGGAATACTATGAATACAAATCGATGTGACTAAGCTGCAACAAGTTCATGCTGCATACCATGCAAGGCAGCAAGAATTAATCAGCATAGTCGAGTATATTCAAATCCTATAACTGCAAAAGTGGCTCAGTATATCGGTAACTATATGCTCTTTAGGACACTGTCCACCGCATTGGGCATCAGTTACTGGCAATATTTCATTTTTATGCATTGTGATGTGTCCATAGGTTTCCATGTACTAAGGACACCTCCAAGGATAAGCATCAGGGCCTAACATATGCAATTGACCTGAATGACTAGAAGATAAGCTGTTCATGACTTGATTTGATGCATTCTTTGAGATCTGATCTAAATTACGAATTTGAAATAAAACTCAAGCCATAAAAATTAAAAGAGCATGCATGCATGCAAAAATTTATCATAAAGACATGCTCATCTATGTGGGCGCATATAAGCACAAACTTTGTACATGCACATATCCAGCAGAATCTCTCCCCCTTTCTTAGTCTCTTCTTACCACTGACAAAGTTTTTTCTCTTAAAAGCACATGTAAAGCTGGGAGCTCAACACCTATGCTTCTATCCATCAAAAATTAGATGGTAAACTTCATAGCCAAAAAGGGGAAGAAACAAATGGGAAGAAGAATCAGCTTAACTGAAATCATTCAGTGACTAAAATGCAAGCCTTGTTTCCAGTACTGCCTAGCAAAGCTAGAGCAGGTAGGACTTTTCCCTTTGAATTGGAAACCATCCACTTATCCGTAGATAGGTGAAGAAGGGAATAGGCTAGGGAAGTTAATTCAGGCAAGGCAAAAGGGCAAACTGACCTGAGGCTGTATGGTAGGGCCTGGGTTTGATGCCCAATCTGAAAAATGAATGGTGCTTTTTCATGTCCAAAAATCCAATCATATTCTGAAATCTAAACTGCTCCATGGGTTAAAAACATAATTATCAAAAGTTACACTAATGTTTAAGATTGAAAGAAATCAACATCACAAGTCTACAAGAGAAAAGGAAAAGCCCCTATCAGTGATTAGATTATCTTATCGAATCATAGTAATTTAGGATAATTCCAATCAAGTTCTCATTGAGTTTCACCTGAGACATTTGTTAGGTAGGCTTCCTGAACATGGCAAAACTTGCGCAATCATGAAGATGCTTAAAAATCAAAGACTAAGCTGGCTACTTTACCTCATGCCCTCAAAGATTTTCTCTTGTGCCTTGATATGAAACTTCTTGTGAGTTCTTGCTCTCCGATGCTGAAGACTCCTTTGCCTTCGCCCAAAGATATGCAGCTAGACCTCCAATATTTAAAATCATTCCCAAGAGGCTGCATTCATGCTACTAATGGTTAAGGCCACTTCTATTAAATAGCAAATTGCTGGCTAGCTCAAAATGATTCTTTTGGTAATACTGTAAAATTTGCATAAATTACACAAATTTGATAATTCTCTTGGGCCATGTAAGCGCCTAGCTAGTCTCGTATGAATGAAGATTTACATTAACAATAGTGTTTAGATGCATTTCCCAAAAATGCTAGTATATAGTCCTTTTTCTTGTTTCTGTAAACTAGACACGGTGGTATACCATAAAATAGTACAAACACATAAATTGCATCAGAATGACATTCTACAAAGCCAACATGAGATGTGTGTCTAACATATAATTTTGAGTATGACATAATAGGTTATATCACCCACTAAGTTGGCTGGGCCATCTACAAAAAAATAGTGATGTTTTGTATGCACCTTTATTCATCTAGGATTACTTTAGATTGATGTTTGTTATTGAACAATCAAAAGCTTAGTTATGACAGTTTCTTTTTTTTTAAGGTAATAGTTATAACACATTTGAGCAATGCTATGCAGACATTGTGACCCTAAGAAATGATGCTTCTCTATAAATCACCAATTTAGTAGCACATACATGAGCCTTTTATTCTGAATCGATCACCCGGCTTTGCCAAGGTCCATGGAATCCACTGATGATGCACTTCCTTGGTCTTAATCGAGTTCATGCCCTATAATTTGTTGACCAAATCGCTTAGGCCTGGCCTACCTGAAATCATCAAACAGTCGTCCCTATTTATTATTATTTTAATTTGATTAAAATTGTCAAATAGAAACTAATTATGTTTTTAATATTTTTATAAGGTTAACTGAATTGCCTAGATGGTTTAAGACGGAGAAAGTAAGTAGATCTTGCACCCTTTATTTTTTTTTAAAATGATCATATTTTCTGTACATAAAATTTGCTTATGAAAATATCATGCTTTTCTTAAAATTATGGATTATAATATATATTATAAAAATCATACTTTATTATAAAAAATGGTTTCATGAATGTTTTGATGAAAATAACTTTGTTATGAAATTTGAATCCGATTGTGCCATTTAATGTTTTTCATCTATTTATAGGTATATGTTAACAAAAAGATATAATTTTTCAAATACTCTTAGGTTGCTATAACCGCCTCTAGAAATATGGGTCAATCGACATTCTAGAGCCAGCATCCAATGAAAATGACCTTCTGCCAATGGGTTAAAGTTGGTAACGAATATGAACTATGATATCTTGTCGATTACGAAGATGACCCTGTCACGGATTATAGTGACAATAGCATGAATATTTGTGAGCATTGTTTTGATCCATGATAGAATTACATGACATGAAGAACGATTTACGAATTTATTTGCAATATAAACTTGGCATTATGTTTATGAAAGATGGATGATTTGTTCATGCATGATTTGCTTTATGACCTGTTTTTAATATATTGTATTATGAAATGTTTATTTTGAAAATTCTGTTATTTTTCTTCAATGATGCATTGGCATAGAAAACTTATCCTTGATTTGGTAACGTAGTAAAAGGTTCACTTACTTAGCTGTGTCGTTCATATATCTTTATTTTCATTTTTCTCTTTTTATGCAAATAGGATCTGTAGGGACAAAGGTTGATTTAGTTTTGGAACTCGCACTAGCAAGCTTGATGATTTTGTAGAAAAATTTTATTATTGACTACAAATTTGTGGCTAATGATCTTTTGAATGTTGAGGGTGATGGGTTTGATATTGATATTGAATTTAGATGCTCTGAACCAAATTTTGTTTTATTTAATAAATAATAAAATTAGATATTTAATTATTATATTTTGTTGTGATAATTTGAAAGCTAAAAGTAATGTTGGCTTCGTGTTCTCGTGGGTTGTACCTCTCGATAGCACGATCATGTTATGTTCCAGATCTAGGCCGTCACACATGAAACCCCAGGTTCGGTAAGATGTTACTAGATCTTATGGCTTGAAATTTCCTCTCATAGAAACTAGCTCAAATATACCAAGTTAAAATAGGAGGGATGGCTTGAAATGTTTTCACAGAGAATCAGTAGGATATGAGATGGCTTACTCACTCTCCTCTCAAGTTGAAAATAATCAAGCATCTAAATCAAAAATCTACACGTTCATCATGATTAATACCGCTAAAAGTATCTGAAATAAAAATCCAATATTTTGGTGGTCTCTAAACCTATTTATTAAACGAGAAGAAAAATATACAATTAAGATGATATAAAACTATGTTTTGCTATGATTTAAGCATTAAAATTTATTAATTTTTAATTTATACATATTTTCATATATTTTCTGCAATCCAGGGCCCTAAGCTGTTAGATTTTCAAGTACCCAACAATACTGAGATGGAACACCATTTCAACACTAAAGAAATGGGCGCCAATTTAGATAATGTAATTAATCCACGCCATACATCAGTGCAAGAAAAGCATGCAGGCAAGCTGAGTTCATTTATCAGATTAATTCAGAAAAGGAGGCACTCATGTATAAAGCATTACGAGAGACATAAACACCTCCATCCTCTATCAAGGACATAGTGAAAAGTTACACATATATGGTTTACTTGGACTTGCAATGTATATCTGACTGAATTTATTGAGTATATCCATTGACAGCTTCACTCGGGATCTAGTTGGCCAAATAATATGGTGTTCTGTAGAAGCATCAAACAAGTCAATTGTAAGAAAGATCTGGCTTCCAAGTCATGAGGTAAATATTGACAGAGGAAAGTGTCAAACAAAAGATGTTGATCAAGAGAACTGGAGGATGTTATACCGTTCTTAGGTTATTCGTTGGCCGAAGCGCCTCTCCCTTTCTTGGAAAGAGCATAGAACCTCAATGTACTCAGGCTCTCCAAAGTCAGGCCACAGCGTCTTTGTAAAGAAAAGCTCAGTGTAAGCAGACTGCCACAGCAAGAAGTTGCTCAACCTCAGCTCACCACCAGTTCTGATAAGTAGATCAGGGCAAGGAAATTCGATACTACGATTCGTTTCCAGTTCTTGGTCGATTAGAGACTCGCTGATGTCTGCTGAGTCCAGCAAACCATGCTGCACCTTCCACGCAATCTTTTGACATGCTTGTGTTATGTCCTTTCGTCCGCTATAGCCTACTGCAATGTTCAATTCAAGCCGTGAGTTGGTCTTTGTCTTCTCCTGTGTCTCTTTGGCAATCTTTTGTAGAGAGTTTGGGAGTCTTGAGGAATCACCAATTATGCGTACCCGAATACCTTCGCTGTCAATAACAAAAGCAGTCTAATTTATGTTATTCTTCAAAGCAGCATTTAGATTTTAGCCCTTTACATATAGGCAACGGCAAAAAAAAGAACATGTGATGGATTAGGGCAGTTTTTCTTATTTAATTTAAAACCAATACAATGTAAATTAAGGATGCAGTCATGAATGACACAATCAAAGAAAATCTGTCACGGCGGAGAGTGAGGATTGCTGTAGCTTGTGGAGCATGCCCGGAGGTGGAGGAGTCCATATACCATGTGTTGATTGAGTGCCCACGGGTTAGTTAGATATGGAGGAGTGCAGGGATACATCATGATCAGTGGCAGAGGTGGTCGTCCATTGAGGAGTTCCTGCTTTTTTTGGAGAATTCAGCGTCAGGGTCTGGGCGAGAGGAGAGAGGGACTCGTGCTGCTACCTGGCCTACCACTCGTGGTTGGACAGGAACGTCTGAGTCTTTGACAGTAGTAGATCGCCTCCGTAGGTGGTAGTGGCCAGAGCATTACTGCATGCAGCAGAGTTCATTAATACTATTGAAATTTCACCTATCGGGTTGGCCAGAGATATCTAGGTCCCCCATCCTACTCTTGCAGCGCCCAATTATGTGTTCGTATCTTAGATGCCCCCACCCCCTGGCTTCCTGAAGGTAAATTTCAATGGCAATGTAGCCGATGACGGGAGATGCGGAGACGTAGACTTTGTTATCAGAGATCATGAGTCCAGACTGGCAGCAGCAGCGGGTCAGCAGATCTTCGATGCTTCGGTGGTGTGTGCCGAGCTCATAACTGCCTGGGAGGGCATTTCTTTTGGCCGACGGACACGGGATGCAGACCAGCTCATTCTCGAGGGCGACTCAGCCACAATGATTGATTGGGCCGTGTGGATGAGGGTAGGCCGTTGCTCCTCGATATTCGCAGACTACTGTAGGAGTGTGGCACCCATGAGGCCACACACACCTACAGGAAAGCGAATGATGCAGCTGATTGGTTTGCAAACTATGCGGCCCACCATTCTGAAGGCTTCGTATGGATAGAGCTTGACAGAGTATCGGGTTCTTTATTTGTTTTATTGTTTTCTAATTTTGTTGGCCGCATCCATACCCGCAGGATGTGAACCGCCGTTATACCAAAAAAAAAATCTGCCATTCTTTTCTTTTCTTTTCTTTCCTCTTACTTTTCTTTCCTTTTCTGTCATTTCAAGAGTAAGAGGAGACTAATCCCCACCTTGTATACTCACTCCAGATCTTGAGGGCTGACTCCTGCCAGAACCGGGCCCTAGATTTCTTGTTCAAGTGGCAATGGATGATAGTATTTGAGCAAGTGCTTGGTGATACAATATATTGTTATTGTAAAAATTTTCTGCTAGCATTCAATTTGTGCATTTCTATCTTGAAAGAATTAGATTTTCTACATTTAGAAATTATCCTATATTAATTTAAATACGTTTGTGTTTGTTTATATTATGTATGAATGAAAATGATCTCATTTGACATTTGAAGGAAAACTGTACTTGCGCTGCTGCCAACATAAGATTATTTGCTTTTTTTTTTAATTTTTTTGAAAACACAAGTACCGGAAGCTCAGTTGAAAATCAAAATTTTTATATCCACAGGAAGAATTTTGCCAATTCAACTAGTCGGCATCCTCTAATCAGGCTCAATTAAGCTATGACATTTAAATCTAATATAAATTTTGTAGCTACAGTTGACTGCGATAGCGAGGGGTTGCTTATTCAGTTGCATGATTTTTTTTCCCCCATGGTAGTGGGATTGGTGTGCCTGGTAGAAATTTGTGCAATACATGTAAATTTTACTATAAGTTGCCATGTCAACATTGGAGGAGTTTTGAAATGTTTTTTTTTTTTTTTTTTGATTAGTCAAAGTGTCATGCATTCCCATTCAGGTTTAGAGGGAGAGGATTTTTTATGCACAAGGTAGGATAATAATATTTAGGAATGTATTCCTAATTATTTTTTATGGAAGGAAGCTGCCTTCTAAATATATAAGAACCAGGCTAGCTAGGCCTGATCTGGACCGAAGTTGGTAAGCCCAGCCGACTTCTGATTCAAAGGCTAAAAAAAGAGAGAGAAGAAGAAGAGGGGAAGAACAGAGGCATGATCTCCTATCTGAGCTTCCGAATGACTGGCCGAAGGAAGGTTGTGGGCAATTGCAACCGTCCAACGGCCGACCGATAACGCCGGTACGGTCATTATGGCCATTTGGCGTCCTTATCCATTTCGGAAGGGAGTTATAAAAACCTCCGACTCCACCGAACTCCCACAACCTCTTTCTCCTTCCTTCTTCCCCTTTCTTCCTCCTCGATCTTCCTTCTTTCCGTCCTTTCTTCTTTGTCTCTTCTTTCTCCTTTCTCCCAATTGAGCTCATGGGTGTCCAAACTTGTGCTTGTCGGAAATCAGGCTGTCGAACGCCATCAGAGTGAGGTAAGGCCTCCTGTGCTCTTCCCATCTCCTCCCCTGCCTCCCCCTCCTTTCGATCAACTGGCAATGGCCGGAATCTGACAAAGGGCCACCAGGATAAGGAAGAAGAAAGAGGGGAAAGGACTTACCGGTGGTCAATCCGCAGCATCCACAATCGCTGCAGGCCCTTGGCCGCAGACACCGCAGACCCAGCAAGGCCTTAGCCCTTCCTCTTCCCTGCTCTCTGATGGGGGGCTCTCGCCCTTCCCCCTCCAGTTTCACGGTAAGAAGAGGGGAGGGTGATGAAGGAGAAAAAAAGAAGAAGAAGAAAAGAAGAAAAAGAAGAGAAGAAAAAAGAAAAAAGAAAAAAGAAAAGAAGAAATAAAATATTTAAAGAGAGAGAGAGGTTCCATCCTTGGTGAAACCATTCTCTCTCTATTAGATTTATAGATCTAGGTCTGACCTACCCAGTCAGCACCTGAAGTCTGCTTAAGTCTATTTTGGGTTGCTTAGAAGTTTTAATTATATTTTAAATAATGAATAGCGAGTAATTTATTTTAAAACGATTTTGATAGGTGCGGCGGAGTTGCTCAACTGAATCTAGAAATTTTTGGGCGAATAGAGGTAAGTAAATCTTATACTCTTTACTATTTTTTGAAGTTATGATCATGTTTTTCATGCATAAAATCTGCTTATGGAAATATCATATTTTTTTGAAAATTGTGGATCAACATATGTATTATAAAAATCATACTTTATTATAAAAAAATAGTTTCATAAATATTTTGATAAAAATAACTCTGTTATGAATTAGATCATGCCATTTAGTATTTTTTACCTATCTATGTGCATGTTTTAAGAAAAAGATATAAGTTTTCGAAAATCAAATTTGTTGACATGAGAAGGAACATATTTACTAGTTATATTATCTGCAATCGCCTGAATCTCAAGACTTTGAGATAGCTATGTATGATTCTTTGCATTGAAAAAATCGACATCCGGATCTAGTATCCATACAAACACTAGCCCTGCTAACAAGTATAAAGTTGACATACGAACATAAATCTATGTCGATTATGAACACCGGCCCTATTAGGAGTATAAAGTGACTATAGCACGAATATCTATGAGAAATATTTTGAACCATGATATGGCTAAATGACAGAAAAAATAATTTATGTATTTATTTAAAAAATAAATTTGAAGCTATGTTTATGAATTATAAATGATTTATGCATGCATGATTTGCTTATAACTTGTTTTAATATACGATATTATGAAATGCTTATTTTAGAATATCTGTTATTTTTCTTAAATAATGTATTAATATGAAAAACTTATGCTTGATCTGGTAAGATAGTAAAAGATTTATTTACTAAGCTATGTCGCTCGTATACCTCTGTTTTATTTTTCTTCCTAGGCAAATAAGATCAATAGGGACGAAGGTTGGCTTGGAGGTCGCACTAGCAAGCTTGACAATATTATGGAAAAGGTTTAGTGGTGTAGCTAATGATGGGTTAGGCATGATGTTGGATTTTAGATGCTCTGTACTCCTTTATTTTTTATTAGCAAATGGAATTGAACAAATTTTATCATGCTATATGGAAGAATATTGTTATCATGGGCTTCGTGTTATTATGGGCAATACTCTACAGTAGCACGACTATATTATGTTCTAGATCTGGGCCGCAACAGAACAAACTTCAGATTCGAGTCAAGACAAAATGATATCAAAGCAATAGGTTTGATTGTGGGTAAAATTTATTAATGTTAGTATTTTAATAGGTGATAATGAGCAATAGAGAGGAGAAAATCTTGGCAAATATTACTGCTAGGAGAAGAGGAGCCAGAGTGAGAGAAGATGCCAACTAGCCAGTTGAGCAAGCTCCAAACGTGGCAGCCACCCAGGCAGACATTGCTGGAGTATGCCAGGTGGTGGCCCAACTCCTTTAGTAGTAGCAGCAGATGCAGGCCGCTCCTCGACCTGCACCACCTATGGAGTTCTATTATGAGCGATATAGAAAGCTCAACCCATCAATGTTCGAGGGTAAAGCTGATCCTCTAGCCGCAGAGATCTGAATTCAGAAGATGGTGAAGATGTTTGCTGGACCGCAGTATCCCGAAAGTGTGAAGGACAGGATGGAAATACCAATGTTGAGGGAAAATGCAGAGTTTTGGTGGAGGGCTATGAAAGCCTCAAACAAGAATGAGGATGATCAATTGATATGGGAGGAGTTCAAGAAAATTCTCTATGATCAATATTTTTCTGAGTCAGTAAAGTTAGCAAAACAAAATGTGTTCTTGTATTTTAGGCAGATGGATGACGTGACAGTATTAGAGTATGCTAACAAATTTAACGAGTTAGGTCAATTATGTCCCCAACTCTTGGCATCCGAAAGGAGCAAGGCTAATAGGTTTGAGCAGGGCCTGGGATATCCGATCTGGTTGTGTTTGTCGTCCACCTATTTAGTAGTTATAAAGATGTGCTGGAAAAAGCTCTGAAGGTCGAATCAGAGTTGAAGAGATCAGAGAAGAAAACGGGTAACAAGAAGAGGCCTAGACCTAAAAGAACTCAAAATGACCACGGCAAAAACTTAGAAAACAACTCTAACAAAAAGAATGGACCGAACACTTGTGGGTATTGTGATAAGAATCATCATGGACCTTATCTTAAGATGTTGGAAGCATGTTTTTCGTGCAGCGACGTGGGACATATGGCACGAGATTGCCCTATCAAGAAAAAGGATAATCTAAAACCTACCAAACTAGCTAATTATAAACCAAAAAGAAATGCACGGGTGTTCGTTTTGACCTAGCAGGATGCCAGTGCAAGTAATCAAGTAGTGAGAGGTACTGTTCTAGACAACTCCATAAATGTAATGCACTATTTGATTGTGATTCTTCTTTTGCATCTTCTAAGTTTCTACCTCTTTGAAATGCATATCCGAAGAATTGAATTAGCTAATTTGTGTTGCCATCTCTATTAGGAAAGTTATTCTTATAGATATGTTGGTTTGAGAATTTTATCACTTAGATGAGGAAGTTAGGGTCAATACAAATTGGTCAAGAGTTTTGGAGCCTTAGAAGAGTTGGTTTTGTTAAGAGTTGCGCAACGAAAGTGTGACGGTTGAGTACCTTTAAAGTTTGAACCTTAAGTAAGTTAATTTTGAGGATGAATTTTTTTTTAAGAAGGAAAAAGATATAAGAATAATCGAGCCAGCTGGCCTGATCTAGACCAAAGTCGGCAGGCCCAGCCGACTTCTGATTCAAAGGCTAAAAAAATGAGAGAAGAAGAGAGAAGAAGAAGAGGGGAAGAGTAGGGGCATGATCCCCTATACGAGCTTCTGAATGGACATCATGGAGGCTGGCCGGGGGGAGGTTGCAGCCGTTAGAGGCGGTTGCAACCATCCAACGACCGGCCGGTATGGTTGGTATGGCTAGTATGGCCGTTCGGCATCCTTATCCATTCCAGAGGGGGGTTATAAAAATCCCTAACTCCATCGAGCTCCCACAACCTCTTCCTCCTTCCTTCTTCCCCTTCCTCCTCCTCCATCTTCCTTCCTCCCATCCTTTCTTTCTTGTCTCTTCTCTCCCCTTTCTTCCAATTGAGCTCATGTTTGCCTGAACTTGTGCCCGTCGGAAATTGGGTCATCGGATGCCATCAGAATGAGGTAAGGCCTCTTGTGCCCTTCCCATCTCCTCCCCTGCCTCGCCCTTCTTCCGATCAACCGGCAATGGCCGGAATCTGGCAAAGGGCTGCCGAGAGAAGGAAGAAGAAGAAGAAGAAGAAAAAGGAAGAAGGGCTTATTGGTGGTCGATCCGCAGTGGCCATAGTCACTGCAGGCCCTCGGCCGTGGTCACTACATGCCCTCGATCGCGGTTACCACATGCCTACAACTTCAGGTGTCGCAGGCCCTCAGCCCTTCCTCTCCCCTATTCTCTGATGGGGGGCTCTCGCCCTTCCCCCTCCTGTTTCACGGGAAGAAAGGAGGGGAGGGCAATGAAGGAGAAGAAAAGAAGAAAAAAAGGGAAGAATAAATAAATAAATAGATAAATAAATAAATAAAATCAAGAGAGAGAGAAAGTTTCCATCCTTGGTGAAACCATCCTCTCTCTACTAGATTTGCAGATCTAAGTCCGACCTACCCAATTAGGATGTGAAATCTGCTCAAGTCCATTTTGGATTGCTTAGAGGTTTTACTTAGATTTTAAATAGTAAAAGCGAGTAATTTATTTTAAAATGGTTTTGATAAGTGCAACGAAGTTGTTCAACTAAATCTAGAAATCTTTGAATAAATAGAGGTAAGTAAATCTTATACTTTTTACTAGTTTTTGAAGTTATGATAATATTTTTCGTGCATAAAATTTACTTGTAGAGATATCATATTTTTCTTAAAATTGTAAATAAGCATGTATATTATGAAAATCATACTTTATTATGAAAAATGGTTTCATGAATGTGTTGATTAAAAATAACTCTATTATGAATCAATCGTGCCATTTAGTATTTTTCACCTATCTATGTGTATATTTTAAGAAAAAGATGCAAGTTTTTGAAAAGCCCTCAGATAGCTATGTATGATCTCTTGCATTAGAAAATCGACACATGTAGCTAGCATCCATACAAACACTGGCCCCGCCAACCGGTATAAAGTTGGCATACGAATATGAATCTATATCGATTACGAATACTGGCCATGTCATGGGTATAAAGTGACCATAGCACGAATATCTGTATGCAATATTTTGAACTATGATATGGCTAAATGGAAAAAAATTAATTTTTATATTTATTTGCAAAATGAATTTTAAGCTATGTTTAAGAATTATAAATGATTTATGCATGCATGATTTGCTTATGACTTGTTTTAATATATGGTATTATAAAATGATAATTTTAGAATGCATGTTATTTTTCTTAAATGATGCATTGATATAAAAAGCTTATGCTTGATCCAGTAAGATAGTAAAAGGTTTACTTACTGAGCTGTATCGCTTATATACCTTTATTTTATTTTTTTCAGACAAATAAGATCAGTACGAACGAAGATTAGTTCGGAGGTCGCACTAGCAAGATTGACAATATTATGGAAACGTTTTAGTAGTGTAGCTAATGATGGGTGGACCAAGATGTTGGATTTTGGATGCTACATGAAAATAGAATTGGACAAATTTTATCATGCTACATGAAAAAATATTGTTATCATGGGCTTCGTGTTATTGTGGGCAATACTTTACGATAGCATGGCTATGTTAAACTCCGAATCTGGAGCGTGATAGAACAAGCTTCGGATCTGGGTCATGACAAAATAAGATTGGAATGTGGTCAGAATGGACAGGTTTCGATAAAGCTCGAGTCCGACCTGAAAACTTTCGAGCTTTGAGGTAGGTTAAGATCTAAATTGCTTTCAAAATGCGAGCATGACTGGACCTTAGCCGAAAGACCGATTGGGCCTACCTAGATCTTGGCCCGAGCTTCTCCTCAAGCTTCAGCACAAAACAAGAGAGTGCATGTGAAGAGAAGTGGCGACCCGAACAAAATAAAAAAGATACTTTCATAGCTCCATTCTAAAGATGTTGGAACCCTAGAGACCTAAAACAACTATGGTTTCCAACTTCATTGGAGAAAAGAAATCATCAAGGGAGAACAAATTGGGGATTTTTAAATTGGCTTCTTCGTCATTTGCTCTAAGCTTTCAAGACTTAAATAGGACATCCAGACTCTTTTGATTATCATAACAATAGATTGAATGTGCTCGATCTCTTGTGTGGCTTTGATCCGAGCTCTAGTGGCTACTTATAACAACATGGAGGAGTCATGTAAGGCACTGATGAAAAAAATATTGGACACCTCGACCTCAGACTAGATCGACCTCCTTCACCTTGGGCATAAACCGAGGTGAGCAACTTTAACCATGGCCGAGGAGCCAATCGACACATGCCAGCAAGGACCGATAATTTCGGCAACTGGCGGTTGTGGCAGCTCTATATTCGGTGCACGGTGAGTGTCGTATGCCACCCATGCGAAATGATGCCCACATCGTAAATTTACATAACTATAGCTCCTAGGTCATCATGAGAGCGTCGGAAAAATGACTTCTCATGAGAGCATGTGCTATAGTTCCTATCGAGGTTAGCATCCTGCTGGGGCGAAGGCTCTATGCGGCAAGGAGGCGAGAGGCTTGGAGTAGAGTCCTTGCTAGAATGGGGGTTTGGAGTATACCGTTTTTCGTCCCGACTAGGACTACTCTGTTGAGTGCGCCGACTCTCATAGGACCACTCTGAGTCTTGACCTTGAGAGTGGCAACTATCTAGGCGCATGTGGAGCATCGACGACTAAGAATGATGGCTAGGTTGACCGAATTCTGGCCAAACTAATTTCGGTCGTGTTGCTGCTTGTTGCAAGCCCTGAACCACCATAAGCAATGCCTGCACCTATTGAATGAACAGGATGAACTGCTCGTTGTTCACCGGTGCTGCAGGTTGTTTTGGCGAAACATATACTGGGCTCTGCAGTGAGCTTCGCAAGGCCGAGGAGTGGTGTTGCGAGGGATGAGATGCACACCGCGAGTTCCACATGAGCTCATGTTGCCGATTTATTCCTTCACTTGATTTGTGGTATAGTTGGGGATTTTTCCTCTAGCGTCAATTTATTGTTGTTGAATTCCAAATCGAGGTCGGAGTGTAGCTCGGAAGACCCTGAAGTTGGAAGAAGCCAAGCTGAACTGGTTGGCTGAGGTGTAGAAAGTTGATCACCTTCAAAAAAGGTCTATAAGAAATCTGCCTATCGAAGAGTTTCTGACGGAGGACCCTCCGATGCTTAAGCTAGAATAGAGAAGCAACAAGAGAAGCAACAATACGAAAGAGAGAGATTTTAGCAGAATTGACTTATCTGTAAATGATGTTATCTATCTGAGATCTCTCAAGCTATCTGTTTATATAGGAGAGTCTATTTTATTGTTTACTCAAATTGATGTGGCATGCACCAGAAAGAATTATTGCCAACAAATTATGGCATACGACCGCTTCACTGTTTCACATGGTCGCTTTAATTATGGCCGACAGATTATGGGCTTGTGGGCAGTCCTTTCTCTAACTCGTCCTATGGGCCATCCATGGTCCCCTACTATTAAAATTAAAGAGGGGGGAGAGGGTTTGAGCCCTGCTGGACATCGCCTTCACGAATTGGAGACTCAATAACATAGGGAGTTTCTTGTAATAGTATAATAAATGGTGCATACATGTTATCTAAAACTGATATTAAGATTTACAATTTAAAAATTTATATTTATCTATACACGTTTAAAATATCAACTAACATCTATTGTTCACATGGTATAATATTCCCATTCTATGTTCTAACAAATAACAGTTGTTACTCAAAAAAGTTTATCCCATCATCTGTATCAGGATTTTCCTCCAGACCAATATCTTGGCTTGGATCTCGCTTCTTACCTACACTGTGTATATAATCGACCCTTATACTTATTATGATCAAGATCTTTGAATCTATATTAAAAAATAACTACATTATTAAACTCTACTCTTATATATGCAAGGGATAAGCCTCCAAATTTGCTATAAAGGTCGCAATATATATATATATATTTTAAAATCTTCAAACCACACCTACCTCAGATAATACTTAATGTTCTCCTTGAGAGCACCTTCAATTAGCACCATCAGAAAATCAACCTCTACCTGCAAAGAAACAAGAATATACGCACGTAATTAAGCTGTAAGTAAATTAGAGACTTTGCATGGTGGAGTGGGAGGAGTGCGAGGAATCAAGATCTTTTACGTTGCATGCATGAGTTGCAATGCGGAGGGTAATGCATGCTCGGATAGCCGTCGTGTTGCTCGTCTCGAAAACGGGGGGCTTTTTGCTAATCTTGGAAACTGAGAGCTCTCCGTTTTTGAGATGAGCAATCTCTGTGGTGCAAAACATGCACTGCGTAGATACGGATCCCAAGTAAGAGACCTTAGGTCGGAGCCAATTCTCAAAGGAGAAGGCAAAGACGGTAAGAACCCGAATCCCCCATCGGCAAGAGAGCTTGACCATCTCCTGGAGGGACCTGTAACCAGCCTCATGCCCTGCCCAAGTTGGCAGTCCCTTCGTCTTCGCCCATCGGGAGTTGCCGTCCATGATCACGGCCACATGTCTTGGCAGCAGCTCCCGCCGCACGCCCGATGGCAGCTTCTCGCAGCTATCATCTCCATTTCTCGCACTTTCTTCTCCCTCTATCTTCTCTTTCTCCGGATGTTTTGACCTTCTCAGCAACTTGCCGAGGAAAGCTTTGGAGTGGTCTCGAGAAGAAGAAAAGTGGGGCTTATGTGGGATCGAAGGCAAGGGAAGGGAGGGGAAATGGGTCGGCTTGCCACTAGTAGCAAATGGCAGCAATGGTGCACGTCGCAAAGGGTGTGATTCATGGAAGCATTGCCGGATTGGAAATAGAGCTCCATGGGATGCATGCTCGCTACTGTTGGCGAGAGCTGCTAGCGGCAACCCAAACCGATACCAGTAAAGATACGGCATGGTTCCAGCGTTTAGTGTTTGTTCAATTTCCCCTTCTCTGCAAACTGCTTAATTTTATGCCTCATTCTTTGTTCAAGGCACGTACCGTTGATGCAACAACAGTGAAATAGGTGAAGAAACGTCTTTTTCCGATGGGGAGCTTCTTGGAATTATTTGGGCCTCAGTTTCCCATTCCCACTGCGACAGATCTAACTAGTACCTCCATTATTTGCCTATATACGTACCTCCATTATTGGGTCACTATTCGAGTAGGTACTGTAGGTCGTGGTGGATTTAACGCTGCTCAGACGGAGAAATTATACCTTAAAATACATATATACATATATACATATATAGATATATACATACATATATACATACATATATACATACATATAGTTAAACCACCAAAAAGATATCACTAGAATATAAATAAGTAAAAAACAAGTTAATCACTTATTTTTCTTTAAAGTCCGTGCTATATAAAACTAAACAAAATTACAAATAAAATCAAATAGAACTTTTAAATAGAATATAAATAAGTAAAAAACAAGTTAATCACTTATTTTTCTTTAAAGTCCGTGCTATATAAAACTAAACAAAAT
>JAOXJJ010000359.1:4892445-4913845 GCA_025769935.1 Phoenix roebelenii | reverse complement strand
ATGTCGCACTAATCCCATAGTCTTCAGAAAGATCTACAACATAAGCATTCGAACTGATTTTCTTTAGGACTTTGAACAGTCCCGCACTACGAGATTGCAACTTTTTGAACATTCCCGAAGGAAGTCGTTCAGGTATAATTCTCACCATGACATAATCGTCTACATTCAATTCTTTATAACGTCTGTGCAAATCAGTAAGGGATTTATATTTTAAGTTATTAGAGTGAATACGTTTGCTGATTTCCTGATGCAATGAATGCAAGTGTGAAGCAAATGATTGTGCAGACTCAGAGACTCTATGTTGATGAGACATGGGAATCAAGTCTATGGGTTGCCTGGGTTTATATCCATTCACCACTTCGAAGGGACTCATTCCTAAGGTCCTATTGACCGAACTATTATATGCAAACTCGGCGGTTGGTAACACTAGATCCCAAGTCCTAGCATGCTCACCTACCAGACATCTTAAAAAATTCCCTAGACTTCGGTTGACAACTTCTGTCTGGCCATTAGTTTGTGGATGATAGGCAGATGAAAATTTTAATTTGGTGTCCATCATGTGCCAAAGGGTTTTTCAAAAGTAGCTCATGAATTTAACATCCCTATCGGACACAATAGATTTTGGGAGGCCATGGAGTCTAACGACTTCGTCAAATAGAGTTTCACAATCCTAGAAACATCAGAAGTCTTAGAACAGAAAAAAAATGAGCCATCTTAAAGAATCGGTCCACAACTACAAAAATGGAATTATGTTTGGTGGGGGTATGTGGAAGCCCTAACACGAAATCCATGCTAACATCTTGCCAAGGACAATCAGGAACGGATAGTGCAGTGTATAGGCCAGTGTTCTGCTTACGTTGTTTGGCTAGTTGACATGTGCGATACTGACCAACAATTGTGGCCACGTCTCTCTTGATACTCGGCCAGAAGAAACGTCTCTCCACCATCTCAATGGTTTTGTCTCTCCCGAAATGCCCAGACAGTCCTCCAACGTGTATTTCCCATACTAGAAAATCTCTCAATGAGGTTTGGGGAATACACAATTCGTCGGAGCAAAAGAGGTAATCATCTTGTAAAAAGAATTCATCTTGTTCTCTCTCTACTCCATCTCGTAGGGTCAGGTATACATCACTAAAATCGGGATAGGTGGTATATTGTTTCCTGATCCTTTCAAAACCAATTACTTCAGTGCTCATCACGGATAGAAGGAATATCTGTCGACTGAGCGCATCAGCAGCCTTATTTTCAACTCCGACTTTATGTTTCAGGACAAAAATATAGGCTTAAAGAAACTCAATCCAACGGCCGTGTCAATGGTTCAATTTTTTTTGGAAATTGAGATACTTTAAAGCCTCGTGGTTAGAGTACAATACAAATTCTTGCGGTAGCAAATAGTGTCGCCAATGTCGCAAAGTTTGCACTACCGTATAGAATTTCTTATCATAGGTGGAATAACGCAACCTGCCGTCGCTTAATTTTTCGCTAAAGAACGCGACAGGGTGATCTTCTTGGCTTAACACGCCACCTATGCCAACACCAGAAGCATCACATGCGACCTCGAATACTTTAGTGAAATCAGGGTGGCGCAAGACAAGCGCTTCGGTCATCTTTTTCTTAATTTCATTAAAGGCTTGGGATGCCAACTTAGTCCAGATGAAGTCTCTTTTCTTCATGCAATCTGTAATGGGAGACATTATCGAACTAAAATTTCTAATGAAGCAACGATAGAAAGTAGCCAAGCCATGAAAACTACGTACTTCCGCTAAGATCTTAGGCTCAGGCCAATTGACTATCGCGTTTTCTTTTTTCGGATCAGCGGAGACACCCTTAGAAGACACTATGAACTCTAAGAAGGTGACATGATCGGTCAAGAAGGCACACTTCTTGGAGTTTGCAAAGAAGCTTTCTCTCTTAAGGACATCACAAATCTGCCTTAAGTGTGAGAGATGGAGCTATTGAGTCTGACTATAGATGAGGATGTCATCAAAATATACAACGATAAATTTATTCAGAAAAGATCAAAAGATCTATGTTATCATCCTCATAAAAGTACTAGGAGCATTAGTTAACCCGAACAGCATCACTAACCATTCGTAGAGTCCATCCTTAGTCTTAAAGGTAGTTTTGCACTCATTCCCAGGACAAATCCGAATCTGGTGGTATCTACTCTTTAGATCGATCTTAGAAAAAAATGTAGCACCAGACATATAGTCCAAAAGATCGTCCAGCCTAGGAATGGGAAATCGATACTTAACCGTGATTTTATTGATAGCACGACTATCGACGCACATCCTCCAAGAGACATCTTTCTTGGGAGTGAAAAGTGCGGGTACAACACTGGGGTTCAAACTCTCATGAATATACCCTCGAGTGAGGAGTTCGTCAACTTGACGTTGCAGTTCGGTGTGCTCATTTGGGTTGAGCCTATGATGGGAAAGATTTGGCAAGGATGCTCTAGGGACGAGGTCAATCGCGTGTTGGATATCACGCATTGGGGGAAGTGTATTTGGAAGATCCTTTGGAAAAACAAAATGAAACTCCTCCAATAGGGGAACTACTGCGGGTGGGTGCTCAGGATTTGACTCCACATTGATAACTCTAGCCACAAGGGCGAACACAGATGATTGGCTTTCAATATCTTTTATTACCTCTTTCAAAGTAATGATGTGAAGTGATTCATCTTTCCGTAGTGTAGCACTCTTTTTTTCAGGAATGGGCTCTCTAGGAGGTAATGAATTCAGTATAATTTTTCGATCCTGGAACATAAGTTACACGAATTCGACCGTCCATGAAGTGTGACGTCTCTGTCGTATAACCAAGGTCTCCCTAGAATGACTTGACCTACGTCCATCGGAATGTAGTCATACCAATCTTCGTCTTTATAAGATAGGAATTGAATCGGGATGAAGCATCTTTCCGACATCGAAATGGACGTCTTATCTACCCAGGATACCTTATATGGGTTGGGATGACGGGTAGATTTCAGACTGAGGCGGAAAACAACTCCAAACATAATGGCGTTGATGCAACTTCCGCTATCAAATAGAATTTTGCATGTTTTACCATTGATCTTAATAAACATGTTAAATAGGGAGGTCCTACGCCAATCTTGTTCGGTCTTAGTTTGAGCTAAAGTACACCTAACCACATGAAGCTTAGGGTTTTGGTCATTTTGATCAGTGGGCTCATTTTGGGGTTTAGTCTGGATAAACTCTAACCCAGTCCATTCGTCTCCAAAGTCTTCTACAAAATCCTCGATGTTTGGTTCACAGACTTCTTCGACGCATTCAGTCTCCTGGGTCCTTACTTCAAGTTCAATCATTAGATAGGTCTTGGCATTACTTTGGGACGCAATATGGTCAAATTTTTAGCATCTGAAATATTGGATTTGTCTTCTTGAAGGAGAGTTGGAACCTAGTATACCTTTTTCTTTATCAGTTGACGGACTTTGAACAGGCATCGAGGACGGCCTAGTCGGTGCTTGGCTAGAGTCGGGCTGGTTAGGAGGGTTGGGAAATGGTCTGGATTGCGGGAGATAGCTTTGATTAGGTCAGGCTTCTGAAGGTATGGATCGAGAGTAAGTACGCCTCACTATAGGGATCCGTAAGAAACTATACACATCTTGAGCCAACTAGTATGCTTGGCCAAGGATGGTAATCTCTCGGAGGATTAATTCTTTCTGGATCTCCTCGCGGAGTCCTGCCCGAAACCTAGAGAGGGTAACAGTCTCCTCTTTGATTACACCGCATCTCATATGAAACTTCTCAAATCGGACAATGTAATCAACAATGGTTGATGTTCCTTGAGTTAATTTCTGCCACCTATCCATAAGGCGTTGTCGGTAAGAGAATGACAGATATTTCTCATTCAACTTTTCTTTCATATCCTCCCAGGTGGTGATGTGAGGAAGCCTTTGGGTCTCACGCATATGTTCGACATTATGCCAGTACCAGTGAGCTTGCCAAATAAGCTTTATTTTAGCAAACCATACTTTTCTATCATCAGTCGTTTCGTACCACTCAAAATAATTATCTATGGCTGCTCTCCAATCAAGGTACACGCTTGGCTCTAATTGACCAGCAAATGTTGGGGTATCTACTCTTATAGTACGAAGTAGTTGCTCGTCAAGATTGCGCTGATGATCAGGAGGAAGTTGGTTCCTATGGGGATGGGGAAGACCTACAGGTGGTGAGACCAACCCAAACTCGGGATAAGCTACGATAGAGGTTGATGGTTCAGGAGTCCTAGGATGCTGCACTAGAGCACGGATCTCTTGCTTGAATTCGTCATGATCATCTCGTAAGGCAGCGATTTATTCCACAAGATCTTGCAGAACTTTGGGGTCCATGGTGGTTAAAGAGGTCTTAGAATGAGTGAGGAGGTACTCTCTACCACTACGGGTTAGCATGCAGGGACTATACTAGTTGATGATATGATATGCAATGCTACTAATGAACCCTAACTTACCAAATATAATGCAAGACAACCTACTAATGCAACCTATTATGAATTCAGAAATCAATAAATTTTCACAAAAATAACTTAAAATTAAATGTTACTAATTTGTACTTTGGTTATTTCAGAATTAAGATAGGAAATTAGTCACTATAAGAAGTTAGGTTGCAAGCACGTATTACAGTCATTCTAATCCTAAAGTAATCTGATCGACAAATGTTGAAAATTATCCTGTCGCTAGGGTGTGCTAATTTAATATCTAGATTTAAATGGTGGGTAGGATGGGTGTGGTCGTAGATGTTCTAGATTTTGCAGTTTGACGGAAAAGTAAGTTTGCAAAATAGGAATATCATGCAAGAGAACTAGAACATAATTAGATAAACAAGCCCAAAAGAAGGAAGAACCTGTCACCTGTGGTGGATACAGTCAACCGGAAGCATCCGTCGTAGAGTCTCGAGCATGAAGTTGGCACCGAGCAGAGCTAGCTGGAGCTGTGGACCTAGATCTACAGCACAAGGGCTCCTGGGCTGCTGAAATGGACTGAAGAAGACTCTGAATCAGGCCTGAAACAGGGCCTGCGGCCAAGTGGCCCTGGGCTGCACTACAGTAAATGGCACAGAGGCCTGGACCAAGCCCGTTCTGAGACCGCCTAGACCTGGGCCGCACTCAAGGGGAGTTGGCGCGCGGGTCGGGTGATGGACTGGGCTTGCGGCCTGCTAAACACGAACTAGGGGGGTTAGGCTGGTCGATCTCAGGCGGAGTCTGAAGGCACCGCCTCGGCTGGGAGAGAGGGAAAGTGGTGGGGGAGGTGTGCGGTGATGGCGTGCGGCAACAGATCCACGGTGGCTAGGATGGCGGCACTCCGGCATCGGTGGACGAAACTCGGTGGAGGCGGAACCTGGAAGAGGCGGTGCGAATGGTGGAGTAGCTCTGCAGTGCGGAAGGGAAAGCTCGACGGAGGCTCGGAGGAAGCAGTGCCTGAAGGACAGAGGCGGCGGCGGTCTTCCAGCAACAAAAGTGGCTATGGTGGAGATAGAAGCGGCGATGGGATGGCGGTGAGGCGAGTGCGGTGGAAGAATGGATCTGAGAAGGCAATTAGGCGGATTCGGAAGGGACGGGTGAAACAGGAGCGTGGCGACGATGGTGGAGAACGCGGCGATGACAGCGGCGACACGGCAACACGACCCGGAGAAGTGAACGACGAGGTTGGTGGGGTTCGTCGTCCGTGGGATGGGCGGCGACGTTGATGGCGACGGCGGCGGAAGCCCCCTAGGGTTTCCTCTTCATCAGGACACAGGTAGGTTTTTTTTTCGTTGCGTGCAAGGCACGTGCTACTCTTTTTTTTTTTGAACCTTTACAGGTTCGGGTTATCGGGTTCGGATTTCGGTTGCAACCTGCTCCGATAACCATCAGGCCTAGCACGTGCAGATCACGTGCAATTGTTTTTTTTTTTTTGAATTGTCAGACCCAGGTTACCCGGTTGTGAGTAACGGGTTTAGGACTTACCTGTTACCTGACTTCGTCTTCAACCTCCCGACCGATTCGGGAGGGCGATCCGGTCTCTTCGGCGGCAGCTGCGGAACCGCCGAATGGAATGGGGACGGAGCAGGTGGCCCCGGCGCGGTGGTCGGCGGCGACAGGCGGCAACCGAATGCGGTGGCGGGTGGACTCCTCCTGTGCGCGGTGGCCGGCGGGTGCTTCGGCGGGTCCGAGGGACAAGGCCGAAAGAAGGGCGGTGATGCTCCTCTTCTTTTTGGCAACGGGAGTCGCTCGTGGCCTGTCAGCACGCTCCGGCATCCGTGGTCTGGGTACCACGTAGATTTCGTGCGCCCATCGGAATCCTGGGATCCAGCGATGCTCTACCATACACCGGTGGAGGGTGCTACGAGTGGAAGAGGAGGAGGAGCCGCTGGGTTTCTTTTCTCTCTTTTTTTTTTTGATGAATGGAACTGCTGGAGAGAGGGAGGGGGTCTGTTCCGATTGTTGGTGGCGGAGAGACCGACGAAGGGCATGGCTTTTCTGGTTTCGGGCTGCTGTGGGGTGACGGGTAGTGGGAGGAGCAGCCGTAGGGGTTTTCCCCTCTCTTTTTTTCTCTGGTGAAAACTGACAAAGGGGAGGGGGAGGGGTTGGTGAAAACTGAGAGAGAGAGGCCTGGTGAAAATCGAGAGAGAAAGGAAATAAGAAAGACTAGATCGTGGCTTTGGCAGGGCAAAGCCAACCGGGCTCTGATACCAAGTTGATGCCGGATCTGGGCGAGGAATACTGTAGCATGGGATGGGTCACTCTCGAACGAGTGAAGCTGCTGCAAACCTGGATACAGAGAAAGGGAAAAGAAGAAGAAGAGGAGAATGAGAGGGAAAAATAGGCAGAGAGGAAGAGAAGAGGGAGAAGAGGAGAGGAGGAAGAGCGAGGAGGAAGAGGGAAGAGGAAACGTGGGGGAAAATACTTAATTCTTCATTAACCCAAATCATCATAAAAGTCCCCTATAAATAGGGCCCAAATAAAAACAATTAAAATAAAACCCCCTTATACAAAATAATTCCCAATGAACCTGAAATACACAAATAAACCCTAAAATGCAAACAAGCCCAAAAATAAATAAATATGCAAAATAAAACAAGCCCAGAAATAAAATAAACAAATATGCAAAATAAAATGGTGGACTAGGAGGAGACATAATCAGCTCTGATGTCCCCATTAGTAATGAAGGTAAAGAAGGCAATTTCACACAAGTGAACCAAACAAGTCCTCAGTGTGTTAGACTAACGTGACAACCAACTACACCACGTCACCAGTTGGTGAAAGACTTTACATAAAAATGAAAAAAAAAAATCTGAGGTCTGGCTCTGCAACAACCGTTAATTTCCACCCTCATATAACGACATGATGCAGATCTCTCAGATCATGTTCTTTTCTGCTTGTGTTGTGATCCAATTTGGCATTGAACTGCATTGATGATTGCGTTGTAGAGTATATTAAAGAGGTTCAAGAAGCATCTCAGAGGACAACTTTGACAATTTCAGATTGCAGGGTGCAAGGCCTGCATTCGTTAAATCTAGTTGGAAGGATTTTGTTAAAGCTCACCATATAGAGGAGAAAGACCTTTTGCAAAGCACCATGTCTCATATCACAAATAACTAAATCCTTGTCATGTAATTAATTCTTATCAGGTGAAGTAACTCTATAACAAATTCTTACCTGGATAAAGTAACCAGGCTCAAGGAAGCTGAGAGACGAGACTTGAACAAATTATCTAAACTCTTTTTTCTCCGCATGGAACCACTCCCTCCTCCCGAACTCTCTCCTGCTTCTTTTCTTCTACCTTTCCATCCACCACCTGACTCCTGACTACTTATCTCTCATCGTCTTATAACCCATGGCAACGGACTCACGTTCTCATGGTTCTACAAACACCACAATCATGGATCCCACGACCCTCATTACTTCACTCCCAACCTTCACCAATTTGATTTCCATCAAAGTTGCGTATTCCTCTAGTAGAGCCAATTCCTTCCATTGCTCTCTAGGTATCAGCTTCTTGCCTACGTTGATGGGGCCGTGATCGAGGTGTCCCAAAATGGTTGTATCCTCTCAATCGGACGCTGCAGTAAAGATGAATCTAGCTTAATTGTCTCAAATTGATCAACATGTATTAGTTCCTTCATCTGAAACAAAAAGCCCTATATTGATATTTATACACATCTCTCAAACTAAAAAAGAAATGCACGAAGACCACTATCAGCTGTATCATGTACCGCTAATCATGGTCCTCCCCTCTTGCGTTGTGATCCTCTAAAATATTTGAAATTGAACTTTGTTGATGATTGACGTGTAGAGTAAGCTAAAGAAGTTTGAGAAGCACTGAGAGAAACTGTCACAAATCTTTACTCAAAAAGATCCTGATACGCCTTAGAACTAATTATAGTCGATGTGGCAGACCGATCAGTAAGAGCTTTCCATGGAGCCTCTAACCGACTAATCAAAACCCGCCATATGTGCAAAAAGGTTTTCAAATTTCAAATATTTTTTTCCTAAATTGGTGACAGCTTGGCCATGATCGCGAATGGTTTCCATAACCGCGTGACGAACGAGTGAGATACACAGGCAAAACGCTTGCACATGATCTTTAAGATGCACAATCGATTACCAAAATTGGCCAATTCTGCACAGCTGAATTTCTCAGCAACAGACACCGATCCTAGCTTATATAAATCATTCCTGAAAGATCCTCCCAGTAAATACCCTCAAGCACCTTTTTACACCCTTGGGCTGCCACTCTGCCTTTCTCAGCACTTCCGTTATTTTCTAAGACTCTGACTTAGACATCAAGGGATCCTCTATAGGATACTCTCTGGCAAGTGGACTTTCTGTCTTTGTTGTTTCAGATCGAATCCAACATCGAATTGAGGGTCCGAACAAAATCTCCTCCATCCAGCATCACCTCAAGAGCGACCGGCATCAGAGCCATCACCATCCGAGCACAACAGCCACCACATTACCATCTTGGATACACATCACGATCTTCATCCAATCTCCAAAATCTGAGCAACAAAGCATCTAAACAACTGATTGTCTAAGTACTCCAATAGCTCAGCTAGCTCGGCGTCTTAGCCGGATCGATTTCCAACAAAAATAGTTTTGAATTGGGGCATTTGGCATATTTGATGAGGGCTGAAAGATGCATTCTGGTAATATTCTAGTTGGAAGGGTTTTGGAGGGCAAAAGCTTATTTAGAGATGCGTCAGCAACGGAGGCAAAAATATACATATTATTCTGATAAAAGGAAAACAATAGTAACACTAGCATTGCCTGGACTCGAATCGGATATCTTCAGTGTGTTAGCCTTGCACGTAACCAAGTGCACCACCACAGGTCCGCACCATGTTATTGAAATTGCCGAAATGCCCTCAGAATTGGCACCCAACTTGCACTTATAATCTTGGATCTTTTTCGTATCACTGATACGATACCACGCTCGCGAGATGGTAACTGCATCATGCATCACTAATCATGCTCTCATCCACTTGCATTGCGATCTTCTACAACAATGTGACATTCAACTGGGTTGATGATTGGCCTGTAGAGTGTATGCTAAAGAAGAAGTTCGAGAAGCATTTTAGAGATTTTTTCACAAATTTTCGCACTAAAGGACCCAAATTGTAACAGTTGAAGTGTTTGACAAAAATTGCAAGATACATTCTTGCAGTCTTCTAGTTGGAAGGATTTTCGAGGCAAAAGGCTTGTTTAGAGATGTGTAACAATGGATATACATACATACATACATACATACATACATACATACATAATCCTTGCCGTAGGAACACAACTACGTACCTCTCGGTGCCATATAAAAAGATCCGAGAGGACCTCAAGGTATTTTAATTTAGTTCTACCCTTCCAATACAACAAGCTTTTGATTCTTTATGGACTGGGACCTTTTCTTTCTTGTTTTTATTTACTCTTGATTCATTATATGAAAGAATTGTCATGTAACAAAGCTTAGGAAGATTTACATCAAAGGAGGTTGCGACTATATTTTAGTATGCCGAAGAAATAGTCATTTTACAGCATATGTGTGCCTTATATTTTTGTCTTCATCTTTCATTTTACATTTGGGCTCCACTAAATTGGTTGGAAGATTTTTTCCCTCTCCAAACAAGCTCCACTAAATTGGTTGGAAGATTTTTTCCCTCTCCAAACAAGTAAAAAAGAGAGAGGCCTCCAATCTTCTCTTGCTTTGTTGAAAATATGATGTCTTAATCCACCTACATCTCGAGTTATTATGTCAGAAACCACTGACAGTACTTTATGTATACAAAAAATGCTATGCAGCTCCTATAAAATTTACATGGAAAATCCTCTCACTAGGTGAGAGAGAGGAATTGATGCAATTCCTGTATTTGTTACCATACGTCATGGCTCATTAGTTGCGGAGTTACTAGGTCACCACTTGTGGGCCTATGAATTCTTGCATGCAATTCCACAAAACCACAGTTAGAGGCGGCAATGGGTCAAGTCAGGGTTTGGATCGGATCAATCAAAGCGGATTTAATTAAAAAAAAAACATCTAACCCAGACCTGACCCGCCCTATTTATTTTACATAAATCCAAATCCATTCTGTTTATTTATTTTATGAATTTTTATATTCAATATAAATTTAGTTGGACCAGTACAGTCTCTAAAAGAATTATTAACCATACCTTAGATTCTTGGTTATGTACACTTCAGATTTATTTTTATAAACAAGAACTGTAATTAGAACAATGGAGAGTTTCATATTTTTGTTTTGTAAAAAAAAAATCAAAAGAGAATAATAACGATTGCAGTGCAAAAGTGCTACATACACAATGCTTGCAAAAATTAACCCATTATATTTCTCAATGATATGGTATGAATATTAGCAGAATACAGCGAGAGATCCTCAAACCTCATTGAGATTCATAGCAGTTGATTCATTCCTTATGATTCTACACCACGCTACCAAACGTTCTTGTTACATACCACAAATTGTTTTAGATCAATAAAACATATCAAAACATGAAGCATAATGATTCCAATTGCACTATGTTGTATTTCAGAAGAAACGACATATTGATAGCATGGATAAACTCTGAAAAGCATTATGTACTAACTTGAAAAACTTGCTGCTAGCCCGTTGTCTTTACCTTGGCAATCTACGTAGACCGCAGCTTGAAAGTCTCTCGCCCAACACATCGACCACCCATCTTTTCACATAAATGAATGCAAGTTGATTTCCTCTTGGGTAATCAATGATCCAAGCATAAAGCTACTTATCAAAAATTCTTTTGGTTTAGCCATCGGATTCGATTATTAAGGAGGTCTAATAACAAGCTCTGTGCCTGCGTACCTCTTTCCATCAATAAACAATCAACATGGCTTACCAGCTGCAATGCACCAACCAATGCATACTGCATTCTCTGCAAATCTAAGGAAGAAAATTAAATAGAAACCAAGTCCAGACCCTGAGGCATAACATTTAGAATGTTTTGTTCATCCCAAAAACATTTGGAGTTCTTTTCACCAAAGAAGTAGATGCTTACAGAAGTGAAAGTGCACATTTGAAATTGTCAGGAGGAAAATAAGCAGACTATGGAATGAACAGAGAAGCTCGTTTCCACGATAACCGCTGTTTCCTAGTCTCTAATCTTATACTACAAGATTTGGCAAACTAAAGTTGTTCTCCAAAATGAGATTTAATAAATAAATGACACAAAGTAACCTAATTATATAGGAACTTAATTTAGTCTCTGGACCTCAAAATTTCCCTTAACATTGCATTTTAAGGACTGAACTAAACAACCAAACATGCAAGCCACCAATTTCAGAGTACCACATGAAACAAAAGCAGACAGCATCTAAGACATGAATTGGGAATCCAAGAGTTGGGAAGAATTCAAACTTTATAAAAAACAAGCAGAATCATTTGTATGTTTGTTCTAGTCCTGCAGCTAACGATATTAGCTCAAAGGTTTCAATGACACCCCATATGACAACTGCTCCAAATGCTCTTGACAAGCTTGTCATCAATCCTACTGCCTTCAAGTACCTGCACGTGGGGAACGTAGCTTTCAGCAAGTAATTTAAATCATGACTTAGTCAAAATGATTTAAATCAAGCACAGACAAACATATTAGTTGTGATTTAATGTGATCTCAGAAAATCATGATGAAGACTTCCACTGTGCGGACAAGCTCCTGTAATAAATAATTTATGCTGATGCTGCTAAACCTTATAGCACAAACATGACTTACTCTAATGCTTTCAGGCATGTTTGACATCTAACTGCTCTTGTATCATACAAATAAAAATTTTAAAAGAAATGAACAATACGTAGCATGTATAGGGATTTGACCTGGGTAAAAAATTACTCTCAATGATCTTTGGCTTACATATATGCAACACTGTAATTAGATTCAATGTAAAAATTACTCTTTATCTCAATGATCTCTGACCTACATATATGAAACACGATATCATTATGATTCAATGCAACTACAAATTAACTACCATGTATAGAACAATTGGTACAATTCTATATTTGCATTTAAACATTTTTTTATTGCTTTTAAGAGGTCATAAGAGTAATATCTTTCAACAATCATATAATTAAGATCATAAATTCAAGCCACAATAACAGGTGTAGGTTGATTCCCCACGTACCAAATATCCAAGGAGTGAGATTATAAGCATCTTCTTTTTTCCCATTTACATATAGCTACTAATGTGAAGGATACAGCACAATCAAGTGCCTTAACTGCAGCCACAGCACTTACATGGAACCAAAGACCAAATACCAAGAGAATAGAACAAGACATAGCTCATATAAGTTGCATAATGGATTTCCACAAAAATGTCTTGGGCAGAATTGATACTCCATAGTGATGGGACTATCTTCAATTTGATTTCCATGGTCACAAATATCGATGAAGATTAACTATACCATCTAGTTCAACTTATGCACTTATAAGATGACATGCTGATATTTATACCTCCTAGGTTCTTGTCTCTACAATCCGGTTGCTGGAGGTAGGAAAAATGTTTTATCTCATAAAGAATGTTCACTGCTTACGAGACAATAAAATCTATTTAACAGAACTTAAACATGCAAGTCAATTGCTATGTCAAGTGCAAATACAATTCTGCAACTCCGCTCAAAGCTGGGTAACTTAAATCTCAGATTGCATATTAGATCACCATTCCTTAAATCTCAGATTGCATATTAGATCACTATTTCAAACAGGAAAGCAGCTTATGAACTCTGACAAGGGTAAAGCATAAGACATTGAAATGATCATTAGATCAAAGAGGTAATGATATATCATCAATTGCTAGCATGATAGAGAAACAAAGGTGCTTAAAAAGTTGAATAAAGATACTTTATGAATGCTTTCTGAATCACATTTACACCATTCTTTCTATCCAACACCAAAATTCAACTAATCTCCAATGTCCCTTTTCACACTTGCATCAATAAGGTTTGTCTTTTCATCTATGCTGCCCCTTCAATCTAAATCCAAAGTCTCCTAAACATGATCATCTTTATCCTAAAATTCACATGGCAAAAACAGTCGCCCATCACTCTATCCTCTACTGGTGCTACTTATAAACCTCATCTAATAAGCTTGTGCAAGATTCGTTTCTCTTTATATCCATCCTTGTACTACACATTAATCTCAACATCTTTGTTGCCTAGCACTTTGATTCTTGTTGAAGACCATTCATATCCATAACTTAAAAAGTTTCCTTTGCCTCAATGATTATAAAGATCATAAGGGCCATTCAATTACCATTTCAGCATCATCCATATATTGCCTTCATGCAAAAATAGAAATTCTTGTCCATATCCACATCTTTCTGCTTTATTTTAGGAATCATTTGCCCTCTCTCAAGCTTAAGTGTATCTTGACTTTGAAAACTTTACCACCGAACATAATTTTTCCAGACATCTAAGCATCTATTCCTACAAAACTACTCTAATAATTAAAAAATTAAAGTTTGCCAAATAATACCGCATCTTTTTGATTAACATGCACCTTGGGACCTCCTATGTTATTAAAGAGTTAACATCATTATTAACCTAGCTAAGATAAGCAGTTAAAGCTTAACCCTTTCTTAAGACCTCTTCATGCTGGAAGCTTCCTAACCGCTCCATACGTAGTGCATAGAGTTGCTCCTCATGTCCTTCACACTACCAACACATACACTCTATACTTTTCCCTTCCACTTAACCTCCAAATACACAGTCTTATTATCACAATATGCTAAGCTATCAATAAAACCATATCCAGGTACATTGCTACAATAATCCACCAACTACCTGAGTAGGAGATTTGCCCCAAGAGTGACCTTCCAATTACGCATCAGGACTAGGTTTTGAATACTCCAGTTTAGCATTTGTTTGACTTATCCATCAAAATAGCTTTCTTTAGTCTTTGTTTGACTAATCTCTCAAATAGATTTAAAATATCATATAACTGGCTAACTATCAGAACACAGTCTAAAATTCTTGTTCCCCTTTGCTCTTAATATATTGTGCTTTTAACTTCATCTTACATTCTTCTGTCTGTCAAAACCCAAAGAATATGATTCACTAACCAAATTGACCATGCTTCACTATGTCCATCCATTATGCACTTCTCATCTACTTTTGGAACCTTAACTCACTTCGGACTTGAAAGTCTCGATCTAATAGCTTGCTTGCACAAGCCTGATCTGCTATTATCATCCATATGCAAAAATATCTTTAACTAAAAGCTCATTACCAAACCTGAATTAAAAAAATAGTATCTTTTCTATTTATAAATATTCTCAAAGTTCCCCAAAGGACTTCGTCACCTACAACCTTTAAGCATCTTTAGAGGCCCATTTCTATTTTTATTTCTAACCCTAATCTTCAATAACTTATAGACGCATTTTACCCAATCTCATGTTTGACTTGTTGCAAATATCATTAACCTTTCCCTTATGAAACTCCTATAAACAACAACCCTAATCTTCTATCACTTCTCAGCCAGAACCATAACTCTAAATCTTCATTTCCCCAAATGTAACAACTACTTTCGTAGTTCCTTTCTGATATGATCAAATAAGGAAAAAAATGATCTTTTCCTTATTTTTGTACTTTTTCTTTCATTATAAATGCCGGAAAGAGAATTCTGGTGGAGAAAAGAATGGTTTGTGATGCTGAAATGTACCCCTAACCAAGGTTTGCCATCTCAGTATTGGACTTCGTACCGATGCCACACAAGCATAGTGTCGATACGATACGGTACGAAATTTTTTTTGGCATACTGAGTGTCGGTACGGTACGGTACGGTATGAAATTTTTTTGGCCTACCGAATGTCGGTATGCCACCCATACCAGATACCGATATCGAACATGTATGGTATATTCCGTACTACCCGATTCGGGCTAGTACAGCGTACCTTGCCCCTGACACATAAGATCAAATCCAAAATGATCTCTATTTAATATTACTATCTCAACATAAGATCTCATGTTATGAAAAAAATAATAATAATGGTTTGCTCATATCCAACTCGAAGTGTCATGCTATTATTACTTATTATTCATATTCAATATGGTAACACCTAGTCTTCAGACACTTCAACACGGGCATTGGCGTGACACTTCAAAACGGCTTTCTGCAAGAAAAGATTCTTTGATATTTTAAGGATCGGATCCTTTACACACCCGCACCGGCCAGACAAACCGAGTCCATGTAACACAAATAAGTATAAATAAAAGTGAAACTGACACCAAAGCATAGAAAACTCAAAGAGAATTGTGATGGTGCGAGTATAGCTACCAAATTCATGTGTAAGGTTTCATGGTTGACAATTGATAGAAATTTATCACATGATATGCAGTTATGACACTGTTATTACATTCAGAAACTAAATAAACGAAGGAAATGTGAACCTAAAACTACAATTATTAGTGTCACCTTCAATGGAGATACATTTCAAGGCTTAACAATCTCAAAACAAGAAGATCACCCTAAACCCCAAAATTTAGTTATAAACCAGCAATAGTCCCATAAAGATACAAAGTATAATACCTTTCGAGTTTCTTAGAAATGCAAAGTTTTCAATAATGCAAAAGACATCATACAAGAATACACAAAAAGGCGAGAAAGGGACAACAAAAATGCACTTTTTAAGGGGAAGTGCAGACTACTGTCAATCATTTCTACCTCCATACTACTCATTATAAATGGAAAGACGCTGGAAGTCGAAGAGCCTACTAATAACCCTTCATCCAGAACACATGCCGATTGCCCATAAAAAACTTGGAGCCTCAGTAACCCCTCTGCATCTCAAATGATTTTAGAGAAACCATGTTCAAACGCCAAGCTACCAAGAAAGAACAAAAAATACATCAGCAAGAAATCACAAAGATGCACTCATTCCACCAAATTAGCAACATTTCTTTCAATTAGCCAACTCTCCTCCATAATGTTAAATATTCTTTTCTTGAGGTGCCAAAGAGTGAAAAGCTACCAGTTAGCTATACAGATTAACTATTTGCTTAACAGATTTTATGTCACAAATCTTTGTTTCAATTTGACAAAATTTATTACTAAATGAACAAATAATTTGCATATGACTGAAGCATAGAAACACATGTTAGCTGTACATGAACTATCTGGCATTGGCATTCTAAAACCTTGCCACTTTCCTTGACAGTCCCTCCTTATAAGTTCATTTCGTATGCCTATTGCATGTCTAGATCCTGCTCCACTTTATATCCACGAGTGGGCAACACATAAACTTCAAATATTCTCAAATCCAGATTTATTAGATAACAGGATCAATAGTATCAAAACAGCCACAATGCACATATTTTCCTGAACCCTCTACCACAAAAGACACCCAACATTATCCATTAGGCACCATTTCGTTTTTAGATGCCCTGTTCTCTCTCCATGATCAGAACAATAATAGATTAAACAATAGCAACAACAACAGAAAAAGGCATCTACTAGGCATCAACATTGATTACAATTCCAGTCAAACTTGCACCAGACACTGCATTAAAGTTCCAAAAAAAGTGCAGAATCTCATTGCCCATAATTTTCCATCTTTTTTTTGAAAAACAAAAAAAGCATATAGCAATATCAGTCTAACCAATTAGCACCATAGCCGTAAGAAAACATAAAGCAACATCTTGAAACACTGCTACTTGGTTCTTCATAATAAGTACTACATGATAATGAAACAAGGCAATTGGCTCATTCAAGTTAAGTTGCACATCAGCTTTAGAAAAAGGAACCTGACAGAATAGGAACCAAGGGTGTTTCTTTTATTTAATGATATGGATGTTTCTTCTGCCTTCCCACAAAAAGTCATGGAAATCAGCCAAATGTTTGTTGAAATTGAGGGTCCTCACCATTAAATGTCAAATTATTAAAGTTCAAACCAACAATAGCCATACAATATCGACTTCATCAAATGAATAAACAGGCTCTTCAATGTTTTGCTAAAACTCATGACCAAATGCTATGTAGAGTTACATATTTTCAAAGCATAAAACTCAGATTGGGAAATGTAACAAAAGGTCCAGGTGGAAGCATGGATAAGGGAAAGATCAATTTGAATGCAAGAAAGCTCACTACTCCACATTCATATCTGAAGAAAAAGATAAAAAATAACATTTCTGGAACATAATTTTTTGAAGATCTGAAAAACAGAAGCATATGTTCTATTACAGCATCTTCCACAAGGCAGCTCAGGAAAATAAAGGAAAAGAAAAAAGAAAATATTCATGTGCTACATTATTACTCTACTGCATTAATATCCAAGTCCTTTACATCATGCTCCGAAATGCACATTTTTCAATTGGCAAGAACCAAAGATATGCACAGAAACCTCTTAACCAAATCAAAAAATCCATTCTAAACTAGCATGAGCTACCAATTTAGTACAATATCAATAACATCATCTCCCCCGTCCCATTCTTTTTTTTATACCTAATATATTTGTTTAACTTTGGCATAAAAATTAGGAAAGGGAAAACCTACAGTGGTTGAAACATCACCATCCCCCTGTTTTCACTGAATCATGTCCTCTCTCTTGCATCACCCATCTTTCCCATTCCTTCCTATCAAATCTCAATCCCAATTACCTCAAATCAACCAAAAATCAATTCAAGTAAAACAAAAAAATTGAAAAAAGAGTAGACTGGTCATAACTTTCTAATATAAGCCATCTCAGAAACATATAACAAGGATCAATAAAGGATAGCAGTAAAGAATGTCTCTGCAAATCCCATTACATACTATCTAACATCCCATTGTCAGTCAATAAACAATACCTCAAATGGTCTCCCAAGTACTTCAGTTGCTTAGTTCATCCTAATAGTCATTTAAAATATTGCAAAGAAAGGGGGAATATCAAAGTCAAGTACCGGCTGCAAGTTAATACAAGAATGAGAAAAGGATGAGAATGCATCCATAAGTACATGTAAAAATATGCTGATTTATCTGTGAACCAACTGCATCGAATTCAAAGCCCAAAATGTAAAATAAAGCATATATATAATACTTTAAAAATGCCAAAAACTTAAAAGCTGCATTAAGATCAATACTGAATTACTGATAACGTAAAAGATAGAAGAAACAAGATATATCAGTCGCATGTAATCCACAGAACAGGACTGTGTTTTTTTTTCTTTGTTCCCTTCAAATTATTCAAATTTCCAGGTTTTCTCCCTGAATTTAAACTTTCCTAGCCATTTACTGCAGGAAGAGCAATTAAGAAAGAGGAAACCTACATCAAGTTAGAAGTCAAAGCTTCCCACCGATGCCAGCCTGTCTCTTGCATCAACCATCTTTTCCATTTTTCCCTATCAAATCTCAATCCCGAAAACAATAAACATAGGAAACTACAAAACCCTAATCATATAATTCAAGATCCCCTCATATCAGACTTATAGATTCAAAACAACATAAAAAATATAGCATTTTTTTTTGTTCCTTTCTATCGTGCGATTCACGTCCCAGAAAAGCAAGACTAGACTAATAACAAGACTCACAAAGGACATAACTAGCGATCTTGACAAGTGCGACGAAAGGTACCCTGAGAGAGCTCACAGCACGCTCTCGCGCTGACGGAAAGATGCGAGGTGAGGCAAGGCACGGCGACCACGCTGTGGAGCGGGAGGAGAGACTGGGCGCACGCCAGCTCTCCCAAAGTCCTACCGGAGAAAACCACTTCAGCAATCGAAAAATATAGGAAAGAAAGAGAAAACAGACAGATTTAGAACTGGGGTTTCACCTGGGAGGGGCGCAGGAGAGACGGCGGCGCTGGACGCGAGGGCCGGCGAGCGGCGGCGGGCGGAGGCGGGGGGCCGCCGCCGGCGATCGGAGGGTGGACGAGGACGAACGCGCGGTGGCGAGCAGCGATCTGGAGATCGACCCGCGCCAAGCCATTTCGGGTGGAGAGAGAGAGAGAGAGAGAGAGAGAGAGACGAACTCTCCGTCGACGATGGCTCCAAGGGTTTAGGGTTTAGGGTTCAGGGGAGGACGTGGTGGCCGTAAAAAGCGTGACACCGTATGAAACGTGCCAAAATTGACTGAGACAAATACGCCGTTGATTTCGTAGGCCTTTCCGCCCCATGTTTGATCGTAAAAATTTGGACTTTGAGCTATGGCTGATCTGAGCAATGGGTCCGGTTGGACTGGGTTCAGGTTTGATCTAATTTAGTTGAGATTAAAAATTCTTCTTCACCTATATCCTATCCATTTATATTCAAATTAAAAAAAAAAAATTTGTATCAAATATATTTTATAATCATTACGACTTGACTTGTCAATTGTATGTCTCATTAAATAAAATAATTATGATCACTAGGGGGAGTATCTAAAAAAAAATAAAAAAATAACAAGAAAAAATTAAAGTGGAGCAGCAAACATGGCAAGTCTTAGGCACTATGTTTCATGTGCCTTTTTTGCAATATTATTTACATTTTTTTAAAAAACATTAACTATGTAGATTTTCTTAACATTTGAATCAACATTTAAAAAGTTTGTTCCATTCCATGATGGGCCACAGGATCGAAATTAAGGGCCAATCCCATACTTAACCTATTTATAATTCGGTTGGTCTTAATTAGTCCATATACAAGTTAATTATTCAAATACCAGTTCATGCAGATTGGCGAGTCTGAATCACAAATGCTGTCTCTCGTTAGCATCATGAGACAAAAGGTTTGGCTCTCTTCTTAGATTATGGTATTGGAGAGAGAGATAATCAAGTTATTTTGGTGGCTCTTTTAAGTTACTGGACCAGATGGATGCAAATCCAGGTCCAAAACCCTCTTGACCTGAGTTTCATGACCCAATATTTAAGTAAGAAATATCCTAAGCCAAATATATTCATCCACAAATAAATATTAAAATATTATAGATATTTACTTGTCATATCGGATATTTATCCAATATATAAAAGATACTAGGACGATACGCTATCTTTGGTATATGTGCTTTCTTTATGCGTATGATAAACAACTTGTTTGGTTCGCGAAAAAAAAAGAAAAAATGTAATCAATAAAAAAACAAAAAAATATTTTTTATTTAGTTGAAGGTTTCAAAGAAAGAAAATAGAAAAGTTGTATTTCTATAAAAATAAGATTTATATATTTAATAAAAAAGAAAAATTTATTAGAGACTTGGAAAAGCCACTTTTCCATCGGTTGAGAATTTGGACTTTTTTTTTTCAAAAGTACCCTTAAGCCATCAAAATCTATTGATAAGTTTTTTCTCTTTATTAAGAGTATAATAGGTATTTCATATAGTTTTTTCAATAAAAAATAAGGAATAAAATTTTTATATTTTATGAAAAAGAAAAATATATAGAAAAGCTACTGAAAATTAGGGTTCTTTTTTCTAAAAGTAGCTTTAAGCCATAAAAATTTATGAGTAATATCTTTTTCTTTATTAAAAATATAATAAATAATTTATATATTTTTTAAAAGATTAAATATTTAAGTAAATATAACCTGGAACGTGCCATATTTTTATAGTCAATCAAATATACTAAATTTTTTTTTTTTTTTTTTTTTGCCAACCAAAGGAAAATCTCATGAGAATACTTTATGAATTACTGGCATACAATGGAATGCCCGATTCCGGCTTCACTTTTCCAGGCGCATAGGCTCGAGACTGCGAACACGAAGATAACTCTTTAACTAGATACAAAAAGATCTATGCATTAAAATAAGATTATAAATAAAATATTTTTATTATTCGTTTTTTTAATAAAATATGGCTGTTTTAAAAACGTACATGGATCTCACGTGGTGGACTCTAGGTTCGTATGTCGGAGAACAATGGAAAACTCCAAGCCATTAGGTGACTGCTCAGGGCGTCCCTTCCAATAAAGTTTAGGCCCTGCCATTTCGTGAGCACCTACAAAGAAATT
>JAOXJJ010000359.1:4854516-4892345 GCA_025769935.1 Phoenix roebelenii | reverse complement strand
AATGGAGACTCTGTTGTAAAGTCAAGATCGGCGTCTCGCTTCGAGCCTCGGTTTTGAAGCATTTGTATCTGCCGCTCCAAGTCCTCGACTTTTCTGCTGAGCTCGGGTGGGGCTCCTGTTGCAACTTGGCATGGGGCAGATCCTGCCTCAGATAAGTGCTCCCGTACTCGAGGCGTCAGGCTTCGGCGCAAACTCTCAGGATAATGGATGCGCAACAAGCCCTCCTGGCTTGGGGGTCGAGCTCGGTGGGAGCTTCGGTGGTGGCGACGCTCTACAAAAAAATGACGTCGCAAGCGGCATCTCGAGGACTCATGCTCGTGAGGAGGAAGTAGAGGTTGATCTTCTACTTGCTGTAGGCCTTGGACGGCCGCAGTGAGTGCTTGAACTTGTTGAACAAGCAGGTCGAACTGCTCTGGTTGGACTTGGGGGACTGGATCCGCCGAAGGTCTTGGTGGTGAGTTTTGAACAGAGTGCCCAGGGCTTGATGGAGAACGCCTGGAGGCATTGGAGGCTCCTTTGCTTCTCAACTTCATGGCCACAACTCGGGCCCTCCTTCTAGCACCAACTGTTGCTGGAAATTTGACCCGGGGATGACCACTCGGCCGAGGGGGAGGAGCTCCGGTGCAAGTTAGTGGGCGGCGATCCTTCGGCGGGCGGCGTCCTCCACTGGACCTGCAAAGAAGCCGGTGGCCGAGTTTTCCGGCGCCGGCCCTCCGATGCCTAAGTCAGAGGGGGCAAGTGTATGAATGGGAGAGGTAGTATATGTCCAGAGTTTTTATCCTCCAGCCCCCTTACAATGGAGTTGTTCTCCTTTTTATAGAGGGGCGCTGGATTACCTGTGAGGTGATGGGACGAGGTCGTCGTACAATGGAGCATTCCTTATGAATAGGCGCATGATCAGGCGAATTAATGCTGTCGTGGGGGCGAGGTCGGAGTCAGGGAATTGTCATGGCTGACTGGACACAGCCGAGCTGATTTGCCGTGGAGGACTGGAGATCCGTAGAGAGCATGTGCCATACGCATTAATTGTTGAGTAAGCCGGAGACACGCATTAATTGTTGAGTGAGCCGGAGACCTGCAGAGGCTGTGCGCATTAATTGTTGCCGGTGGTGGCAGGGCATGGTCCCTGGTTGATATGTCGTGGCGTGGCCGACAAGTAAATCATGGTGCAGTGAGGTTGCTGCAGGGCATGGCCGCAGCATGTGGACGATGAGGTCGGCCTTCTGAGATCAGCTCGGCCTTCTGTGCTCGGCCTGGATGAGCTCGGCAGCCTTCTGCATGAGCTCGGCCTGGATGAGTTCGGCAGTCTTCTGAGGTCGGCCTTCTGCATGAGCTCAGCCTGCATGAGCTCGGCCTTCCTATCAAATTTGGGTGCTTTAATTGTGCTTGTGGGGTGGTCCATTTTTTTCCCCAACAATATCCGACCTCGATCACCTTCTGAAAAATCCTCCTCTCCATTTAAAATAATTTGTTTAATCATGAATGATCATAAAATCATCCTGTTTATTTAAAATAGAATTTTTTTAATGAATATCCCCTGCAAATTTAAATTTGAACAAATATCTTCTTCAAATTTATATTTATTTCTATACCCTTACACAAATATCCATAATAAATAAAACGATTTTTCTAACACCGTTAATAAAAACTAATTTATTTTAATTAAAAGTATAATAAAATTTTGAAATTACTTTTTGATCTCCATCGCAATCATCTATCCATTAAAGATATTTTAATTATTTTAATCCGAAACCGTTAATTTTTTAACGGTATTAGATTCCATGGTATGTTTGTAAATATAAGAATAAAAAATAATAGAATAACAAAATAAGTGTTTTACAAATACGTATATATAAATATTAATTTTGAGAAAATATTTGCATAAAATTGGACATTTAGAAGATTATTTATAAAAAAATATTTAATCACCATTGATCCTCTTGGCTCCTCTCCACCAGAAGGATAATGTGAGGTGTCACAGACGACAACAGAGAAAAAGATGAATTGAGAGAGAGAGAGAGAGAGAGGCAGACAGAGTTATCGTCCCAATTCTGGAGTGCTTTGTCTCGACCAGCTTTCACGCTGATCAAAATGGAGGCGCCACTCCCTACTCATCCCGTCACCATCTCACCAACACTCAGCACTCCGTCCAAGCACAACAATGCACGCTGTTCTCCTCTCGCTCTCCATGTAGCCGCCACATCCGTCCATCTAACCAATCTCATTCCCATCAAATCATACAGAACTCAGCACTAGCACTCTTGGAACTGAGAGAGCCGAAGAGAAGCGGAGAAGAGGAAGAGAGGAGAAAGAAGGGGCCTTGGACTCACCTTTCTTCCAAGACGAAGGCAAAAAACTACTCCATTTCCTTCCTGCTTTCTCTCTTTCCCCGTCCTCCCAAAATGGGCAAGGCATTTAGAGACCGAGCTTCGTTCTTTAAGGTCATGATGGGAGATTTCCAAACGAACCTGGTAGCCCCCCTTTTCTCTGTGTGTGTGCGTGTGTGTGTTCTCCATTGCTCTGTTTTGTTGTAAACATCTCATGAAGTTAATGACTTTATAGCGGATTCCGACACCGTTTAAGAAGCGTTTGAGAGGAAAACTTCGCTCCAAGGCCGTCCTCCGAAGCGCCCGCGGCGGGCTCTGGCACGTCGCCGTGGGAGGCAGCGACGGCGACGGCTGGTTCTTCCAGCGCGGCTGGGAAGCCTTCGTCGTCGACCACGCCGTTGCCGTCGGCGACTTCCTCGTCTTCGTCTTTGACGGCGACATCAGGTTCGACGTCAAGATCTACGGCAAGAACGGGTGCGAGAAGGAGGCGGTGGTTTTCCCCAAGAAGGATCCCAGCGAGACCCTCGTCCAATGCCTCCCTGCAAATCGGAGCAGCGGCCCTTCCACGACTACTGCGGAGAGAAGGAAGCAATTTATTTTCGGGAAAACGAGCAGTGAGTGTTACTTGATTCGCTTCCTGGTGAAAATTTTGCACTGAAGGTGTGATTTTTAACATTCTCAAAAAAAAAAAGATGTGATTTTTAACATTCCGAAAACAAAAAAGGCGTGATTTTTAACTTCCTCGAAAGAAAAAGCGGGTGATTCTTTACTTTCTCAAAAGAAAAAGGTGCGATTCTTTACATTCTCAAAAGAAATAAATGTGAATTTTAACTGCTTTCAGTTGTGATGAGTGATAGGTGGAAGTTTCCAGGCAACGAGAAGGCCGTCGATTAAGGTGGAAAGAGAGAGTGTTTTGGAGGCCGCATTCTCCACGAAGTTCATCCATCCGCATTTTATAGCTACTTGCAGGAAGTCTCGAAGTAGTTATATGGTTTGTGGGCTTCATTCCTCAAAAATTTTCGCTCTTTTCATCGCTCTACAATGGATAAATCCGTTTAGATTTGTTAGCTGGGGTTGATATTGTGACTGGAGCAACAGGAACAAAATTTATGTCAAAACTCAAGTTTTTTTCCTTTTTACTTTACTTTTAGCTTCTTTTTTTTGATACAGTAAAAGCACAAGAAGGCTTCAATCTTTGTGGAATTTTGGATTTTCTGTTTCACTGCTAACTCCACGTTGAAAATTTTAATGAAATTTGGCTATGTTTTAGTAAGACATGGTTGATGGATCACTTTCACTTCACCATAGCAATATCCACTTCAATTGACAATGTCAATCTTTGATGTTGCTGGCTTCATGCATTCTCATGTATAAGTTCTCAGATGTGTATATGCATGCAGATATTTCTACTCTCTATTTTCATCGCAATTTTTGTGACAACATACTTCTATTGCAACTAAAATTGAATTTTAAAACTTCGCGTTATTCTATTTGATGCAAAATAGATGCTTTTATTTCATAACTGTCATGCATCTGAGTAGATATTATTTCCATCTTTTCTCCCCTGTTGTATTGATCTATTTTAAAGTTATGTTACCTTTAGCATGAGATTGTGTATGTTAGATGCTGCGCCTTTTGTTCCCAGACAATTCCTATGGCATTGGTCAGAGAATACAGCCTTACTGGAAAACAGTTGGTGATCCTTAGAGATCCTCTAGGAAGCTCATGGCCTGTAAGCATAGCATCTTGGAGGAGTGGGCGATTGGTCTTAGCAACTGGGTGGTCTGATTTTTACAAAGGAAACTGCTTACAAGAAGGTGATGTTTGTGTCTTTGAGTTTGTTCAAAATGGCAGCCTAATACATGTTCACATTTTCCGAGCAAAGGAAGTTACTGCACAAGTGGATGAAAAACCTGGTAACAAACTTCTCAATCTTGTTATTGCCATCTCACGATGGTGGGATGGATTTATTGCTTGAAGCTGCTATATGTTCTTTGTATCATCTTTACATGCTTCCGTGTTTGTGGCTTTAATTTTGGTGCTTTGAATATATTAGTTATCCAATCATGTTAAATTATTGTTTTTATTCGCAATGGATGGCTTTAGTGAGCCCTTTTTTTTCTATAATATCCATGTATAGAGGTGTGGTTGATGGTTTATCTAATCATACTTGCATGCCTTGGACTAAATGCTACATGCGCAGCATAGAAGCTTCAACTGTTAAACAGCAGGACACGTAAGATGAGACAGATTGCTTGATTATCATGAATGAGATCAGATCTGTGAAAGAAAGAAATTGGCTTACTGATTGATTTTGATTTTGGTTGTGAATTTAATCCTTGGAGAATTCCATGCTCTGTTTTCTGTTTATCAGCTTATGAGTGCCTTCTTTTGGGAATCCACTGAGTTTGGGTTTTCCCTACTTTGTAGTAGGTACATCAATCTATCCCTTCTTGCATTATTTGAATAATGGGGGTGCGCTAGTTATGCATTTTTTTGGGTTATTGCTGATAAATTAGTTAGCACATGTCAGGAAAATAACAAGGCAGATAAATGTAAGTATAATCAGTTGCATAGCTTATCAATCATGATGCGGTCATCAGCTTTAATGCTATGTTGAGGTGCAACTGCATTTCACAGAGTAATTTATTAGAACACCTAAGTTCTTTGAAATGTATTTTGTTATGAAGCGCTATTGCTGTAATTTTAATAGCTGATGCACATAACATCTGCTTATGCCACTTTGCCCAGTGTTCTCATAAACCTCATCTATGTAAATATTTGGGTATTTGAAGATGCTTATTTCAACAATTGATATGGCTTTTCAGCGTAGAATTCACCTGCAGAGGATGGCATAGAATTAATTTGGTGATTCAAGTGAGGTTTTCACTTGTGTTTCATCACTATATAAAAGATCCGGGAAGCTTATAATACTGGTGCCACAAGGTTGGTTGGTTCTAAGCACTAACATCACTAAACCTGTCCATTTTCCCCACCTTGTCAAGCAATTGGGACTTCAGGAGGCTTACAAGATCTTTACTATCAGTTCGAAAAAAATTGGATTAATAACAGTGCATTCGTAAGCACAAAGTTCACAAGTTTACACCTTTTCATAGCTTCATTTTTTTCAAATGGAGCAGGTGGAATTTACACTCCTTTTCTCTCTTACACACACAAACACAAAAGAAAAAAGAGTACATTAGACCTTTAGAAAAAAATCCAAGCACATGGAGAGCAGGCCAAGCTTGGAAACAATAGCACATAGCTTCTTACTATTTAGGTGGAAGCTTGATTTTGATTGGTATATCACTTAAAGAGTTGATAGATGGATCTTTTCGAGACTTGAAATAATGATTTTCTTAATATTCATTTCAAACAGAATACAGTGTAGAGAGCATCTATGCTGGCAAAGTAATTTTCGAGGTGTGACAAATCATTTTTCCTAGTAGGGAAAAGTACAAGAATTAGTGAATGATATCCTAAGGCAAGTTAAAATGAAGGATATTGTAATCAATATCACCTGGAGAACTTATCCTCTGGGTTTCTCAGAGTGTTGATTCCTGTTCACACACGTTCACAAGTCATTTTGTCTTGCCATGTTTCTTTTTCTGACAATGTAATTTTTCAGAAGTATCAACAAATTCAATGGAGTGATCATGTGTGAGTTTTTATTTGTTAATTGTGCTTCATGGCCTTTTACGTGTAATAGCTGCTTAGAAGATGCTTAATCTGAATATTTGGTTCTTAGTATGCGGCAAACATCAATAAGTTGTTATGTGCTAGGCCATGATAATGGCATCCTTGAGCTTATTGTGAGCTCTCCACTTGGCCCATAGTTTACATTGTTTCGAGATGGGTCTCGGGTCTGACATTCCAACATGGATATGGTAGGCCTGGACCTCGCTATTTGTACCGATATTCGTATCTTATTACTTGACGTTAGATGCTAATTTCTTTTGTTAGAATTATTTGAAAAATGTACATAAGATGGTATTTATGGTAGTATTTTCAGACAATTCCTTCCTGCAAATAAATGCCATAACATTGCTGCTGGGCTTCCCAAAATAATTATTCTTGGACTTTTAGAAGATTGCGGCACTAGCTTCCCCTAGCCAAAAATACTAGTGGTGTAAATATGTGTTCCTCCTGAACCAAATGTTCAGGTAACCGAGTCATGTATTGCCCATGTCCCTAAGAGGATCACCACTAAAACACCTGAAACAGAGACATCAATGCAAATCATAGATACTGCAGTTAGTTTCCTTCTTTTGAAATACTACTATGTTGTTGTGTTCTGTATCATAACTTGCTTATTTCCTTGTGATCTAGGTGGATGTCTTCTATTGGATAGAAATCTTATGTCTGATGATGACAAAAGAAATGTTATCCAAATAACAAGATCCTTCAAGTCAGGGCATTCAAATTTCATTGCTTGTTGGAGAAAGTCTCGTTCACACTTCATGGTCTGTATCATTCTCAAAATTCTCTGCAATATTTATAATGAACAATATCTGGTTTTACATTTTCTCATCATTGTGAATTTTGCTACCCAACCAAAGAGGAAAAGAGAAACCATGCATTTCCATCTTTCCAACTAAATTCTCTTTCCAGCATGTCTTACATTAAAGTGGACTATTACCTCTAATTGGAAATATTATGATCTCACCTAACACTATAGCATGCATTTGTCTGTTGACAAGAAGTTTGACTAATAATGCTATTTTGTCGATGCAGAGTGTCTTGTACAACATGGTGGTTATGAAGTGTTGCTGATATCTTCATATAACAAATTAGTCTATTTTACTAATTCAATTCTTGTTCAAAGTGACAATGGAAACATTACAAATGCAACTCTGTAAATAAAGCAGAAGGTCTCTAGAGTTTCACAAAGTTAAACTGTCTATTTGGGGTTGTCATCTCCCATCCTTTTTTTGTTTTTGAATCCAAAAATTCAACTGCGATATACATAGGAAGATGCAAATCGATTTGGAGAACTAATCTCTTGACTTGAATTACTGTAGAATATCTCATTCCAGCTAAAATAAGGAATAAATTTTGTGCCCATTACTAATTTTTGAGACATCTTGTTTTGATATATGTATATTAAACAACCCATAATAAAGAAAGTTATATGTTTATTAAATAACCCATAAAGAAATCAAAGATGACAAAGTTGGCTTTGACCAGTTACACACTTCTAATCGACTTCCAAACACAAAATAGTGCTTCCTAGATAGGCATCAACTTGCTACAACTAGGAATGTTTCTATAAATAATTTAACTATAAAATTGCTGCTAACAAATCAAGACTTCTAGAACATCAAAGCAAATTCTTTTGGATGCATGTCTGATTGTATGGAACCAAATTTTTTTTATTTGTGTTGATTCTTCATAGTTTTGTAACTAATCTGAATTACATCCGCTCTTAGGGCTCCACATCCTAGATAGGACAATGCAAACATATTTGTTCTTTCAATGCTGGTTCTCCAATGTCCTAGAATGCGCTATTGTGCTGTAAGCTGTCCTATAATTAATTGACAGAAAACAGATGCTTCATATATGTTTTGTACTTAATACTAGCCTGAATTGTGATGGAAATTTACAAATGGAGTACAGATGATTTCAAATTTTCTTCAATTGTATTTAGGCTATGGACATGTTTGATTGACCAAATTAGATTTTTTTATTATCATTATTGTCTTAAAACTTTGAGAATTTACTATCAATTCCATTTTATTGCTTTGACTGCTAAAACTAATATACATGTTGAGTTGGCTTGTCTTGCCCCTTCCGGTTTAGTTGATAGCATTTTATTATGTCGTTAATCAGCATGTCTGTGCTTCAGATGAATTAATTAAATTTGCAATTTGCACCCCCTACTTCTTCTCTTTTCTGGGTGCATGTGCACATATAAACACCAAATTCCTCCCCTCGATGCTTCTTTCTGCTATTGCTATTACCAAAAGTTCATATGCTATGATTTTGGATTTCAGACAGTTCCAAGTTATCTTGTGAGGGAGCATAAACTGAAGATGAAGAAGCAGACAATCCTTCACGATCCCTGCGGGAAGTCATGGCAGGTTAAAATCCGTGAGCGAGCAGATGGCCGCGTAGTCCTGGCAACCGGGTGGCATGCTTTCTCAACAGGTAATCACTTGAAAGAAGGTGACAAATGCGTGTTTGAGTTTGTCCAAGGTGGCAATGCAGTACAAGTACATATTTACAGGAAGGATGAGTCTAACACCACTGCTGGTAATGGTATGAAGGAAGAAATCAATGATCAAAAACAAACCCGCAATTGTTCTCTAACACTATTATCTTAATGGTTTTGTGTGACGAACTGAAGGTTTTGCTTCAGTACACTGCCATTTTGCTGTCACATACCTGCAAAGTGAGAGGTCTTTTCTGACTTCATGCTATATACGCTAGGACTGTTGCTGAAAATGTACGCACTCGATTATGTAAATTAGAGTTAGTTCTTGGTAACCTGCTCTAAATTGAAGTGCAATAACAACTACCTATCCTATGGTGTCAAGGTGTTGCAAGGACCAATAAATGTAACTGGCTGCTTATTCCTCGGTGCACTGGTAATCTGGAAAAGCATTCCAGGAAGTTGGAGATGAGTCCAGGTTGGTCTTCAGTATCAAGATTTGCTTAGAGAACAGATGATCAAGCCTGTGCATGTTGGTGTGGTTTTTTTTAAGTCTAATCAGATACTTCATAAAGAGGGTGAGTCTTGGTGCAATGGTAAGTTTTCGCTCCATTGTAATCTGGATGTCGGATGCCATGGATTAGGAACATGGAGACAGTCTTTCAGCATGCTGTGGTACTATTGCACAGGAATATTTGATAACTGAAGAAATCAGTGCTAATTTGGTGATGACATTTTAAACCTTGAGATGCATGCTGGATGCCATGGTTATGAATGTATCTTAAAGCCACCATCCAGCTCGCGTGGAAGGTGCATTTGATGACATCTTTAATCACTGGATATATGCATTCTTGCTAACCGAAGAGCAAAACCTGCTTCTATAGCAAATGGATCAATCTATTAATTAGTCAGCAGAAACTTATACAGTGACCAACATGAAAAGGGAACAAGGAGTAAAGCTATAGCCAGGGTTCAGGCTAATGGCTGTTGTAACAATAACGTCGGCTGTCATTTACTTGTTATCTTATCACAATGAGTGATATATGATGGGAAAAAATTGATAAACATTGAAACAATGATATAATCATGAATTTTTCCCAATCTCTTCCTCTCTTTTTTTTTCTTTTTTTTTTTGTGCTGCTGTCACAACAGCTAATATTGGAAAAGGGTGAAAAATGTCAAAGAATGCTGCTCGGGTAAAAACTTTTTCAAACATAGGGGCCTGTTTAGATGCCTAGATAATTTATCCCTGGTAAGTCCCCCGTCTAACTAAATGTTTAAAGAGAAAGAAGGCACGGCAGTGGAGAGAAATTGAAGCAATTGGGAGCTTAGAGATCAAAGAATCCTTGAAAAAGAAGAACAGTGGATTTGTTCTAAAAGGTGATTTCCAACATCCCAATTTATTTGGGATTTTTTCATATCAAAGTCTATCTTTGGGAAAACTCTCCCCTCTTGGTTCCATCGAAACTTCAAGGAAACTGTCATCTTTTTTGTTTTTGTTTTTGTAACTCAGATTTTATTTTATCTATCTAATGTAAACATATTCATGAAAATTAGAAAATAAAATATTCAGAAAAAATTCCGAAGAAACAATTATCGTAGTAGTCCACGTTTTAGTTCCAGTGTGACGGTCATATGTTGCCATCCAGTTTGCAGTACCATCATATATGTGCTTGCAGATCGCTTTAATAAATGCCAAACATGTAACAATATAGTTTGAGATGGTTGATCCTGACATTTTGGTCAAATGAGGGATAATGGGGAATCAACAATGCCTTAGATACCATGAAAGCAGAACTATTCCTGTATTTTACTCATCTTTCATTATTGAATTGACCGAAATCTCTCTCTATTAACAAAAAGAATACACAAACAGTAAAGTTTTTTATCTTTCAATCCAGCATTAAAAAGTATAACTATGAGCTAAAATCGATTTACCAAAAAAGGAAAAACTTTTCCTAGCTTAACCCATCTTATCCTGGAATTATTACATCCATCGAAGATGACAAATTATTTCCAATTTTTTCTTTTCCTTGAGAAAAAAAGAGGCAGACCTCACTTGTGACTTGTCCAAGTGTCAACAATTCTAGACCTCCAGTTTTCCTGGCCAGTATTTAAACTCTCCTCCCAAGTAGGGATATAAGAATCTGTGTGGCAGCCAACCATCCTCCTCTCACCTTATCCAAAACTCCCCCTCCTTCCATCATACAAAGGTCCCTTCCTCCCTCCCACCTTCTCTCCATTCCTTTAGCCTCAGCCACAAACATACAACAGGTAATCCACCATCCTTCTCTCCTTGTCAACTTCCTGCTTCCATTTCTCTCCTCCACCACCTAATCATAGAATCGAAGTTTTATACTCTCAGAACTAACAACATAGTGTATGCTTCAGGTTGTGGGCTCTCTCAGAGATGGCAGCTCTCTCTCCAGCAACACTCCCGGCAGCTGCGGTCTCATGCTCGAGCAGCCTGAACTCCTCACTGAGAAAGAAGACCGGTGTGGCGTACATTGAAGGGCTGAGCTCCTTTGGAGGGCTCAAAGCTCGCAACGGAGTTTCCAACCTTGGCTTTCCGGCTTGCACTGCCCGGGCCTTCGCCATGGTTGTGAGCTCTCTCAAGTCCTCGTCTCGGGGAAAGACGGGGAAAGGTGGAGCTCTCTCTTCCACCTGCGATGCTGCATCTGAGATTTTTAAGATTGCGGCGATCATGAATGTCCTTGTGTTGATCGGGGTGGCCGTGGGCTTCGTTCTTCTTCGAGTGGAGGCATCTTTGGAGGAAGAGGAGTAGAAGGATGGCGAGTTTGTTTCTTTCGATGTAGTCCTTTTTATTTTCGTTTGGAAGTTTGGGGCTGAATTATATATTCGGTTGGAACTACTAATTAAGATTTGTTGAAAGATTGAAATTTGATTAAAGACGGTTTGTTAATCTCTGCAATTCTTTTCTTGGTACGTGCTGCTGATCCTCAAGAGAATGGTTATGTCAGAGTATTATGCTAATGATGCCAATTTTTTTTAAGAAAAAAATTATTGTAGATTGTTAATGGTTACAAGATATTCTATTATGATTAAAAGACGTGAAATTAAATAAACTCGTTTTATAACTAATTTGCCAACTTAGTAATGCCACTTCAGTTGATCAGCTTTAGGGTGTTGACACAATTCATTAGAAAGTAATGATTTTTAAAGCTAATTAGGGTGCATTTGGTTCATGATTGAAATTGGAATTAGCATTTTTTGTTGATGACTAGATTCGGAATTGGAATTGAATTTTGGAGCATTGAGGTATTCCCATTTCCTCTAATCAAATGCAATGGGAGTCGCTTATTCTTATTTCAATGTCTTATACAGTGGGAGTCACTCATTCCCATTCTCATTCTAGAGTCCAACTCTCTCCAACTAAAGTGTAATATTAAATTACAAACTTCATTCCAACAGGTGACCTCACTACACTATGAAATTATTTGGTTGACGAAAAAAAAATTCTCACTATAATATTTTTTTTGAAAAAATAATTTTCAAGAATATGATACTTGAGAAAATAATTTTGGTATGTTTGATTGATCATGAAAAATTGACACATTTTAGAATGGATTATATTTGGTCAAACATCTACTAAAAAAAATATGTGAAATACCTATTATACCCTTAATAAAGAAAAAAAATTTGTCCACAAATTTTGATGACTTAAGAATACTTTTTTTTTAAAAAAAGACCCCAATTTACAACCCGTTGGAAAGTAAGTTTTCCATTTCTTCCATAATTTTTTTTCTCCATAAAATATGAAATTTTTTTCCTCATAAAAATACTACTTTTTTATTCCTCCTTTAAAAACTCTAACCAAACAAAAAGTATTTTTTTATTTTTTCGTTGACCAAACTTTTCTTTTTTCTTTTTCCACAAACCAAACAAATCCTATAAGATTTCTTTGCCCTCTAAAAAAACAAAAGTATTCAACAAATCCTAACTGCATTAGTTGATGAAGGATTATAGCCAATCCTTTTTTTTTTCCTGAAAGCAATTTAGATTAGTCGAGGATATGATTCAAGATGTGGATCTAATGTCGACAAAAGAATTTCACAGCAAGGGACCATGAAAGCAAGATTTCAAAATCATGCCTTTTTGTCAACATAGCCAATTTTTGCAGTGCTCAGACTTAACATGGCCAACAGATGTTATAATAAATGAACAGACCATAAAGGAAGGGATCTGAGAAATGGGGGGAAAATGGCAGGCAGACTTGCATAAAACCACGTAATCAAATGAACCTTTATAACTAGCAGGCAATCAATTACAATGCTGTTTTAATACCTGAACAATTTTACTCAACTCAGTCAGCATAGCTAAAAACATATAAGCAAAAGCAGCTCTTGAATTACACTACAATGTCTCCAAGAGTACAAGAGGCCGAGATTGCTCCATACTGTATCCAGCTTAAGCAGAGAATTACAATAACATCAAAATGACATGCCGAAATCGGAAAGCAGGCCAAAATACTGCAAGCATGTCGAGCGAATTTTCTTATATCTGTGCTTTGTTTTTTTGGGTAAACAGAATCAAAGGTAGTGGATAACCTCTCCCTGACCAAAAAACTAACTGGGGGCAATCTCCAGTAGTTAGGCTGGTCTTTGACAAGCAGAAAAAAGCTGCCAACTGATGAAAGCCATCATCAACGAGGAGAACAATTCAAAGCTCACCACCTTTGCAGGCTTCCATCCCAAAGCTCTTCTCAAATAGCTGCAAGATCCATAGACTTTTCAATATATTCACATGCATGTATGCCAACTGAAATGGACAGAAATCATAATGCCTACAAAGTCAGGCACAATCATAAGAGCTTTGCATACTCAATCAGAAAATTCCAACACAATAATTAACACATACGAAGTAGTATGTGGCCTCAACAAAATCAAGACGCACTGTTGAATGTCCGTCAGTGCAAATCATGATGCAGAATGAAACAAACAACAAAAATACTCGCCTTATCATTGAGACAAAGCATTCCTTTTTTTTTAACCCAAAATTATGCAACTAACTAGTTGCCCGAATTTATTGACACCATGCTCTATCCATCTAAGTGCCAAGGGTCAATTGCAAAGAAAGCATCTCATAAGCAAGTATAAACATTATGCGGCGGATAAATACATGATGAGGTAAAAGCTTTGAGTGGCTTGTAATCAAAATAATCACTCGATTAAAAGTTAATCCAGATCTATGATATCACAGTGAAAGAAAATTTGACAGCAAATATGTTGTCTGGAATCACACATTTGAATCTGTGTGGAAGATTTTTAAGTAGTCCAACCAGGAAATGTGATCGAATATCACTACCAATAGCTAAAGGACTAATTAAAATGAGGGGCACCATCTGGGCCCACAAAAATTCCAAATATAAGTCTTTGCTCGCCATAGTATTGTAATAAATAAATGCTTGGCATCACCCCTGTTGATAGTAAACTTCAACTGATTATGAACATGTATACTTGAAATTGTAGTTACAGAAACATTTAAATGAATCAGACTAGGGTACAGACTCTTGACAGTAGAGATGCAGATTGCAAATACATTCTCAGCATATAATTACAACCAATCTAGTCAAGCACCCAATCCACTAGCAAAATTTCAGGAAATGTAGATCATGCCAGTTAATCCACCAAATGCTTACATATCACAAGGAGTCAACTAGATCTGGATTAAACATATGAGCTCTTAGATGGCTCAAAACAAAATGATTGCACTACAAAATAATATTATTAAAGAATACACACCAATGCAAAACAGTCGTCATTCAAGTTGTACGGGCATATTTTGAATCACATTAATAATCCCAAGAACCATAACCAATATGCCTGGTCCATTAAATTTGGGGTTAGCTTCATAACTTCATGCATTTGTTGAACTGTCAAATCCACTCTCACATGTTCCAAGATTTTCCTAGACCCCATCATACAATTCTAATAGCAAGTTCATCTTATATTGTTACGTCTGGCCATCTTATCTCAATCATATGTCCTTGTGTTTCAAAACTTTCAACCACAAAGTCCTAAGCTTCCTCTAAGCTACTCATATGTATGCATTTATCTTCCACATGCCCACCTTTGCATTCTCATCTTTGCCGTATTCTTCAGTGTCCGGAACTTGGACTGTGCCTGCATTACCTACTCCTTTACAGGCAAATATCTTTGGATTTAAGACACTATGATTTCAAGAGCTTTTAGTGCCTAAATTTGATGATGTTCAACATTTGACTGCATCTGTCTCAGTCCCTATACCTTATTGGATTCGATTCTTCTAATAGGGAAAGAAATAAACCTGCAAACAAACAAACAAACACACACAAATACATACGTACATTCATAAATTTGTGTCTAAGAATTATCCTTATACACCACCACTTCATTCAACCCAGAAATTGTGATGGCCATCTTTAGGAGGTTAAAAGGTTTTAAAATTAACATGTATATCCCAGCATACTAACATGGATTATCCACAATGGTTGACATAGATAGGTCAATATTCCTATATTTCCCTTCTTCTTTTTTTTACATAAACTTAACCATTGAGTTTTGTCCAAACTTTTTAAAACAACTTTATAACCCATGTTCACCTATAATTCCTATTAGGGGCTACCTATGGTGTTATTGCAAGCTTTTCTACACTTTCTCGCAACTTCCACTCATCTTACTTCATGTCTTCACCTTCTTTCCTAAGTTAGTTGACAAAAATGGAAATAAGATTCTTTTCATACTCTAGAAGTGGTTTACAACTTGCAGTCAACCTGATGACTATTCTTCTAGTTTTATCCCTTTTACACCTATATATAAAAATATCATTTAATATAAATTTAAAGATCCAAATTATACTTGCTTGGAAAAAGAATTACACTTGGTTTTGCATTGTGGATGGCATATTCAATGCAAAATGCTTTAAGCCAAAAACCTAGGACTGCAATCAACCCAAAGTGCAAAACAAAGGTAATCAAACCAAAATTATAAACTACAAGCTTAACCTTCAGCAAGATTAACTGAGGCAGGCAAGTTTCTAGCTATCACTGTCCAAGCTCAAGGGTCCAAAGACAGACAAGGTGATCCACCTTATCGTTTCTTGTGAACGATAAGCTGAGAGTACAATGGAGTCCATGATTTTTAGCTTCTATGGTAAACAGTGGCAAGAAGTGCAACTTCCACATAATGGATGTTAGTGGTACATAAGTACCTGATGAACTAAGCACATTGATGAATAAATTTCATTAGTCATATATTGTCAAGAATAATATTCCTCGCATTCTATAGATAAGCCTCGAACTAGACCACACTAGTTCGGGCTTCCCTCTTGCTTGAGCATGGCCAATAAAAATTTCGAGTTTTGTTCGGGCCTAAGCCAGAAAAATTTTTCCAGGATCCAAACCGAGCCTAACCCAGAGCACAGATGGCCCTAACCTAAATAAGCTTTGATTGTTTCTAAGATGTTGACAAGGGCGGCGGTGGAAAGGCAGTCGCAATGGAAGTTGAGGTTGTAGGAGAGGGAATCGCGGTGACGAGCTTGGGTGGGGCAACCCACACGGGCAGGGTGAACGAGGGCGATGTAGAGGGAGAGAGGCAGGTAGAGTAGCGGAACTCGGAGGAGGTTGGCAATGGCTTTGGAGGTAGATGAGAGAGGGAGGGACACATCAGTGGGGGAGAGGTCGAGGTCATGGTGGAGAGGAGGTCTAGGGCAATGAGGCCAGCATCAAGGAGAGTTCGAGGACAAGGTGGAATGGGTTGTTAAAGATAGCGAAGAAGTAGACAGAGAGAAGGGTGACACTTACTCCGACCACACCATCCATCTGCTGCCACCGCACCATCCACCCTCTGCCACATGGAATGGTTGGCCAACCAGGTTATGAGCTTAGGGTTTAGGGGAGATTAGGGTATGCAAGTGAAGAGTTAAGCCCTAGGTTATGGGTTAAGAGTTAATTATAGAGAGGATGAGCTAAACATAGTGTTAGGGGGTTAATTTGTCTTAGGGGATTAATCATAATGTCAGTGGATGTTGGCAGGTTTTATTGGGTTAGGGTTATAGGTAAACCTGCTTACCAAGTAAGCCCAGCCAGGTTCAGGCCGGGCTCAGCCCCACACATAACCAAAATTAGTGAGGCCCGAGCCCAACCCGGCCTGGGCTTACTTCCCAAGGGACATCGGCTGCAAGAGGAGAAGCGGACGACACAACGGCTGCAAGAGGAGAAGCGGACGACGCGGCGGCGGCAAGAGGGGGAGTGGGCAATGCACCAAGGAGGCACAGAGAAGCAAGAAGGTGATGAGATTTGGGATTTAAGGGTTGTAGGTTAGGGATGGAATTTTGTAAAACTCTTAGAATATTTAAGGAATATCATATATATATACATATATATATTATATATTGATTAATTTAAATAACGAGTTTGGTCGGGTCGAAGCAAGATATTTCTAGGCCGGTCTGGCCCACCAAGTTGAAAAACCAGGCCCAGGCCCCTCCAAAATGCGTCGGGCTTAGGTGGGTCAGGTAGGCTGCTTAGTTTTTGAGCAGCCTAGTTATGGGTTAATAGTTAAGTAGTCCGGACCTCTAACCAGGTCTGGTTTTCAAGCCGAACCAACCTTAAGCCCAAAACTGGGCTGTCCTACACCCAAATCTGGCCAAAAATTGAATCAGGCTTTAAGCCCAAGCCTGACAAGAAGATTAGCAGGCCAGGTCCAAAGCCTAACCTAAAGATGCCCGGCCAAACGAGCAATGAACAAACCCGATCCCATTTCTAGCCCTACTACAAAGTGCAAAGTAGAAATATTGAATGAAAATTTTGGAGTACTATTACATATTTTTAGGACATCAAATAATTAAAGAAAGCAAACATGCTATAGCCCATGGTAAAGCAAATTGCAAATATCTAGTTATATTAACATAATAATTTGATCTATGTTGCTTCATTCCCATACTATGATCATGCTTTCAACAAGTATGAACACAAGGAGAGATAAAAAACCTAGTGATAGATGGCATTGTTGCAAGAACCCCAGCACATGCATAAATGATTGGAATCAAAGTCCTGGGCTTGTTCTTCCTTAGCCACATCAAGGATCCTAGTGCAGCAAGGGACAAATTTAATACCTGAAATCAGGCAAAATAATAGTTTATCAGTTAAAGAGACTCAATAAAAGGAACCAACAACATAACATTCTCAAATATACAGACTGATATGCCTGTTTGATAGATTGCAGATTAAACAAAAATGATCATTGAATATGCTAAGCAATAAAGTTGGTTCAAAAATTAAATCCCCTTTATATATATTCAACTTTTTTCTTATATGGCAGTAATTTATACGGTAAGCAGTCTTATCCAACCAATTAGCTACCAGATTTTTTTTTTCAATATGCTATTGCAGACCAACAAAGCAAACATTGCGGTCATAAGTTGTGTGCTGATTGATTACATACAAAATTTAAGAAGTTGAGAAAGAATAGGAAAACAGACCAAATTAGCATTTGCTTCAAAGCCTTGAAATATGTATTCCCATGTAAATTCCAATCCTCTAGCTCCAACCCAAAGAGGCGCCAATCGGTGCAAAACAGAATCCGCAAAAGCCCAACCTGCAAATAGTCAGAAGCAGTATCATTAGTAAAGGTGTTTACCAACTTAAATACAAGCTCATCAGCTTGTTTACCAACTGAAATACAAGCACATAAATGAATATAGCTACAAAACATTAATCACAATGCAATTAAGAACGGTTTGAGTCTTGCAAGTTCATTAGATCTAAGCAAACATGGCAGGTACAATAACAAAAAAAAAACATTCATGAAAAAATAGACATTGAAAACAACAGCTTGGTGTTTATGACTATGAGAAAGCAAAATTAAATGATTGCAGGGATGTCCAACTCGCCTAGTCCAACAGCCTGAAATTTATGATTTTGAGAGATGTTTCTGTGAGTCAACTGTGTCAATGCAAAATAAAGTCCAGCAACATCTATAAAATTGATCAGTACTTTCAGAAGTTCCTGGAAAATGAAACAATATATGTTTCAGGATTTTTGCAAAAAAAAATCTTATGGAAAGTCAAGCACCATGAACCAAATGAGGACATTTTCTTGAACATGGCCAAATTACCTGATATGGATCAAAATTGTCATTCTCAGATTCTTTTAGAAAGGTTGCAAGGCAAACAAGCTGCAAGGATGGAGTAAACGATATTAGAAATAACAATAAACATCCTACTGGGCCAAAAAAGAAATTCTTTAGCCGTTGGAAAAAATAAGAGATGACACATTAGTTCTTGAATGGCCAGAAAATCTGTGGAGCCAACAAAAGCCAAAACAAGATAATTTCACTAAATCAACATCAGAGGAAAAAAAAAGATGAGATTATAAACATGAATATATAAACACCTAAGCTAACTAATAATTCTATATATCGAAGTTAAAATATAGACAATAGATAGAACATGATAAGATTGGAAAATTATACAATAACATAGATTTTAACAGCTTCCTTGCGCTTTGAGAAGAGGTCCTTTGCACATCATCAAACAAAACCTGAATCTGACTCTTTGACAAATTAATACTAGGCTGATATCAATAAATCTTGCAAATCCAATGGTTCTTCACCAATCGAGTCAAATCAAAACTCTAAAATTTGATTTTTCTCCAACTATGGTGCTGCAAAATGCTGGTAGTCATGACAAATACATATTCTGAATAAATCTGAACATGTTTGGAACTATTATGCAACTTATCAGAAATAACATCCTTATGTCACTATGTATATAGGTATCCTGGGATATATATATATATGTTTCCTCCTTTCGTCTATTTAGAAGGATATTAAAAGCCAATAGATTACAGACCTTCACTAATGCTGTTCCAAGATAAACAGCAGCAGCTTTGGCAGAAGTTCCAATAGTATCGTACTCTGATCTGCATTAAGACAAAACACTGGAAATATAAACTGGTATGCATTACGTTCTGAAATTTTGACAATGGAAAAACCTAAACTAATGAAGAAACTACCTGGATACATTAGGTTTTGATGTGCACAACTATCTAATATCGCATCAAAATAAGGAAAAACAGAAGAAAAAACCAGAAATCACAAAAATTAATTAGCACAAGTTCTGCTGATAAAATACATGACCATTGCCAAAAAATAATTCGACATGTATCTGTAAGGCTCACACTTTCATATTACCAAAGAAATGCATAAGCTGCTTCATTATGAGCTTGAAATTTCTATGATGAGCTTCAACTATGCCATCATGCATATCTGCATGATTATCATGTATCTTAGCAAACATATAATCCCCATTGTTGGATAAACACACACACACACACACACACACACACACAATATAAATATATATATGCAAGTATACCATTATAGTTATAAATTATGACTTGAAAATTACTAAGAATCTATAGGTATGGAACCATCAAAAATAACTAAGATTAGTTAGTACCAACCTAGCCATGATTTATCCAATCCAACACTTCAGTCCACTTTCGTATGTTTCTGACAAGATTGAGTGGCCAAAAGGCAACTATTTCAAGGACTTAAGCACCAGTGCCTATCCACTATACTGTACTTTCTTGGTAAGCTCCCAGTAATAGTATGTATGGACACATAATACATTGCCTCATCTATACTATGCCAGAACCAAGAGGCATACTGTCTGTATATATGATATATTATACCGTATCGGTCCATTAGAACTGTGCAAATCGAACTGGCCCAACTTGACTCCATTTTTGCTGAGATGAAGCCTAGGTTTTTAGCCTATCAGGCCAAGCTGGACCTCAATTTTTCAAGCCCAACTAAATTGGGGGAGGTCGGACTTGCTACTTTTAACCCAGCCCCATCCTTAATATATTTATACATTATATCAATATATATTAAAAAATAAAAAGAGAAAAGAGAAAGTAAAGCAAAATCCTAATCTAATAAGTGTGCCCCTTCTTAATCGCCATTCTTCTCCAATTCTCCCAAACCTACCCCTCCCCTCTCTCTTGCACGTGCTTACTGCACCTCATGACGCATCCCACCTAGCCAACCGCCACTCCTATCTCCCCCTCTCTCTACCTCCTACCCAAGCCGGACGCCCCTCTCTCTCTCCACTTCTGCCTCTCTTCCTTTCTCTCTCTCTCTACTCCTATGAAGCCCCACGATTCAACCCCTCAAAGCCAACTCTCTCTTACAAAGACACAAACTCATAAGCTTGGGTCGGTTCAAGCAATCGGGTCAGACCCATGCCTTTAAGGTTTGTATTGGGTTGGGTTCGAGCTTTGGATTTCAAACTCGAAGCTGAGCCGGGCTCAGGCCTGAAAAAATTTCATGAATATCAGACTCATGCCCAGCCTGACCTGACAAATGCTCGAGTCTTGGTCCCTATTGTATCTGTATGTTACTAATAATGGTACTTCAACCCTTGCATATCCATGTCATGGGTTTCAGGAAGCTATTTATTGCATTACAATTTTAATATGTTGCCCCCTTTGCTAGTACTAAACCTCCTTTTTTTCCTTTTTTGTGTGTTTGTATGTGTGTCTTAGGAATTCACTTCAACTTTTTCCATTTTTATGATAACTTCATCATTTTTGACTGCATAGCCATGGAAATCTTATTGGAAATTTCAAATATAAAGGAAAAAAAAAACCCTACCTACAAAAAATTAAATGTCAAAAGTAAGAACTGCTTTTTAATCACAGAACCGATAACACCTCATTCCCCATTCCCAAAAATAAAAGGGTAAAAAAAAAAACACCCTCCCTTTTTCATTTTCTTTCATACCCAAATCTACTTACATTCTCTTGTCAATAAAACCCTTTGGATAAGAGCATCAACGAACAAACCATGGAATTCAGATCCAACTTTTCAGAAATCATACATTTAAAAATAAATATCATCATGCGCTCACCTTATCAAACCTAATGCTTTCTGAAACACCCCAATATGCCCAAACAACTATGCTTCAATAACTAACAATCCTGTGTTCTACCGCTTTCACCCAACAGCCCCAATATCTCTAATTGTCCATCCTCTCTTAACATTTATCTGCCACTTCAGCCAACAGGAGGAGCAATGAGGCAGTGATTTCTCTCTTTCATTACTTCAAGCCCAATTTCACCGTCAGGGAGGCGGGCATCAAATCCCCCAACAGATGGGTAGTGCGTATAATCAAATTGCCCAAAACAAATACATGCACAATCTTAACCACTGCCGTAAAACCATGATAGACGCCGACATGAGCCGACCAAATTCATGTAAACCAAATTCAAAATCAGCAGAACTGATATCAAATTTCAACTGCACAATGATAGCAATAACTTAAGCATGCAATCTAATTTTATCATCACTTCCCAAAAATACCATGATGACATCCACTTAGCATCATCTCTCTGATCGAAACTAGTTCCTAAATACATTAGCACGATCACGAATCTAAAGAACTAGGATTTTGTTTTTTTGGACGTCGAATCGAGATCTAACGATATCGATTCCAATCGTTGATCGACGAATTCGGAGCAAAAAGGTGGAAACCGAAATTGGGAGGGGTTTGTTGGAGAATTTAAGGAGGGTTAGGGGATGGCGGATTTGGAGATAAATTTAAGGAGGGTTAATTTGAGGCGCGGGGGGCTCGGCTTACAGAGGAGTGGCGGAGTAGTAGACGGCGTGAGGGCCGAAGGTGAGCATGGCGCAGTTGAAGAAGTGGAACACCGTCATCCTCCGTTCTTTTCTCTCCTCCGCGGTCGCTCGCTGGACGTCTCCCTCCGCCGAGTCACGCACAACCAGAGAGAAAGAGAGAGAGAGAGGTGCTTGGAAGACGGCGATCAGGGAAGAGGTTTGGCTCTTGGCTTAGCCCACGGCGGGGAAATCTACGAGGACTGAAACTAGGGCGGGTTGGGCCAGATCTAGGGTTTACTCCAACCCAATCCAATCTCTCCATACATCAATTCTAGTCCAATCTAATGTGGTTTTGGACCCTCATTCATTGATGGTTAAAACTAAGTTTGGATTGGGGATTAGATTGGGTTAAATCGTGTTAATTGGGTTAGAGTAGATTGAATAAAAATATAAAATAAAAAAAACAAAATATTTTTATTGGAGTAATATTTACTATTTGAATTGTCAAGTATTCATCCACATCTATGTGCACTTCATACAACTCCTATATTTAACCTCTTAATAGGGGCGACCCAACGCATTTGGGGGCCTAAGGCCAACTCTCTAGCCCTTTTTTTTGAAAAAATGATGAAAAACTTTTAATAAGTATAAAATACTTTAAAATTTTATTTAAAAATAATTCGGCTAGCTTTTTGGGATGCAAAATTACTAATCAAACTTTTGTACTCAAGATTTATTAAAATACTATTTTCAATCAATAATATAGCTAATTCATTTAATCTTTCTTTTGACATAGTTGACCGCAAATAAAATTTTATCAACTTTAATTTTGAAAAACTTCTTTCAGCAGAAGCAACTGTTACAGGTACTGTTAACAACATCTTATAAGCAATGTATGTATTTGGAAAAAAAATGGTTTTTTTATAAAACTTAAGCTATTAACAAGAGTACTAGTTTTTATTTACAAAACTTCTTTTAAAATTTTTAACTCTAAAAACAAATCATCAATATTAGAATATTCACCATGCTTTAAAAAGTTTTCAAGATTGACAACACTTTTTCAAATCCTCTTCATTCAAAGATTTTAACTTTCTGAAATTAAATAAAAAACCAAAAATATATTTATATATGGTAAATTGTTCAAACCTATTTTGAATTGAAAAAATAGCTTGATCTACTATATAGAAAGTAATCAATTTTAAAAGATTCTTCAGTTGATCTTGTTGTCTCATCATCACTATTTTTATAAAATTATTTTTTTTTTTGCGGATCACATGTTGTTTATGAAATTTAGGTTTTATTTTCATTTCATTTGCAATTTTTTTAGATGAAATCAAAGCAGTCATGAATTTATTTTTTCTGTAACTTTTCAAATAAGAAAGAAGACCTTTTAATTGATCTATAGCAACATCAATATGCATGTCTTTAGATTGTAAGTTCTTACTAACTGAGTTAACAGCAAGCAATATATCATATTAAATATTCATGTCTAATAAGAATTCAAAATTCTCAATCTCATATTTAGCTAAGCACATGGCTTCGCTCTCTGTTTTACAATCTTCACTAGTTTTTGCTAATTGAACTAAGGCATCTCTTATTTTAGGAGCTCGATTTTTAATTACTTTGACACTTTCAATATGACTTTCTCAACGTGTCTGTGACAAGGATTTAAAAGTCAATGTGAATACATTAACTTATAAAATTTGTTATCATTTTGTAGAAGAAGAAAATAAGGTTATATTCATTGTATCACTCCAAAAAAAATATAGCCTTAGGATATAAGTTAGCAATATCATATAATACTAAATTTAAGTTATGACATCCACATGGTATGTAAAATGCTTTAGGATTTATATCCAATAATCTCCTTTGTATACCTTGATGTTTTTTTTATATTAGACCCGTTGTCATACCCTTGTCTTCTTATATTATTAACCACAGATTTATGTTTTTCAATTATATTTATAAGTTTACTAAAAAAGTCTTTCTCAGAGGTATCATCTAGTTCTAAAAATTTTAAAAAATATTCATCTACTTTTACTAGACTTGTTCAAGTATCTACACATCTTAAAACCAGGGTCATTTATTTTTGATGGCTTGCATCAAGAGTGCAATCAAATATTACAGAAAAATATTTTACTTTTTTTATTTTTTAAATTATTATAATTTTAATTTTAGATGCTAACATTTGAATCAATTCATTTTGAATGTTATAACCTAAATAATGATTCTGAACTTTACCATGTTGAATGCATTAAATATGTTCTTATATTACTAGATCAAATTCTGCAATCATTTCAATAAGACTTAGAAAATTTTCGTTATTGCTTTGGTAGATCGTTTCATTCTTTCTCCAAAATGTTAAATTATTTTTTGCATGATTTTTCACGACAGCAATAATTCTTAATAATACTTTTTTTCAATGATCCTTCTTTTGGTTTATTTATTCTTGAAAACTTTTATCAATTGTTTTATTTTTTAACAATCTCACTTCTAAATTAATCCACTTAGACATGCTAGTAATATGTTCATTAGTTATTTCATGACTTTTGAGCTTAATACTTAGATTTTTCCAATTCCTAGTTCCTTCATTGACTAAGTGACTTGTGCTAGGCTTTAAATCAAATAATTTACAACAAAAATAATATACCCTATCCAAATCCTTTGAATATACTAACCATCTTTTATCATATTTTTCATCATTAAGTAACTTGCAAATGTAATGTATTTTAGAAGTGTCTATTATTTTTATTCCTATTAAAGATCATAATCTTTAATTGGACCTCTTTCCACTATTAAATATCTCAACTTTGTATCAATCTATTTTCATTAACTAGGATCATATATATTTGTAGAAATAGAACTAATTTCACTAAACTCTACACTATCCTTATTTATCCTATCTCCATCTAATTCCTCATTATATTCTTCACTAGAGATTGTTTCTGTTGGGGTAATACGAACCACCCCAAGGTACGTGAGCACGTTGCGGGGCACATGATCGGGGCAGCCGACCTCGGAAGCGTCCGACCTCGGATGTGTCAGACCCCTTGGGCCTCCGACTCGGCGCCCAACTAAGTCTCCGACCTCGGAATCGGTCACCTCGGATCTTTGACCTCGCCCCTCACCTACCGCGGTCACATCCTTTTGCAGCCCGACCAGAGGGCATACCCGGTCGTCGCCGTCAGCATTTAATGCGCATGGCCTTATAAGACCTCCGGCTCACTCCACCATTAATGTGTACTTCCGGCCTACTCAACCATCATCACGCATGGCTTCCAAAGACCCCCGCCCACTCTGCAGTTAATGCACATCTCCGGCTCACTCAACTATTAATGTGCATGCTGCTAACTATCCACGGAACTCCAGTTCTCCATGCCTGGTTTCTCCATTCCTCTACGGCAATTCAGCTCAGCTGTACTCAATCGGCTGAAACAGCTCCCCATCTCCGACCTTGGATCATTAAATCGCCTGATCGCGCGACATGTTCAGTTGTACTACAGCTTCGCCTTGTCACATCACAGGTAACCCAGCACCCCTCTATAAAAGGGGGACTTCTCCATTTTAGAGGGGGTTGGCAAACAGAAACTCTTGAGCTCACTGTTCCTTCTCCCCATCCACATTTGCCCCCTCTGACTTAGGCATCGGAGGGCCGGCGCCGAAAAATCCGGCCACCGGCTTCCTTGCAGGTCCAGTGGAGGACGCCGCCCGCCGACGGATCGCCGCCCGCCAGTTCTCGCCGGAGCTCCCCTCCTCAGCCGACGGTCGCCCCCGGGTCCAAATTCCAACAACAGTTTCAGTAGATATTTGAATACTGTTATGAATCTGGTTGTCGATCTCATTTTGTTTCGTTCTTTTCATATCATCTTCTAACTCTATTTTAGATGCTTTTTCTGTTGCTAATTTCTGAGTTGAATTGATGTAGTGTTTTGTTTGTTTATAGCAACAAATCTATCTAGAGCTCTTTTTTGAGATTGAATGAGTTTTTCAATTTTTTATTTTTTGAGTTTTTCATACCCATATTCATATTTTCTATTAGATATTTGAATCTATAAATAATATTATCAAACAAAGTAAACAATCACCATAAATAAATCAAAATATAAAAGAGTTAAAAATTATAAAACTTCAAAGATTATAAAAATAATATTATCAAACAAAGTAATTAAGTCAAGAAAAACGAACTCAAATTCCAACAAGCAGTGTTGAACTCGACGGCGAGAAGTAGTATCGAAGACTGATGAGTGGAGTTGGAGAAGAGGCCAAAGTCGCAAATAAGAACACATCTGATAACTGAAATCCTGAGAACCAAAACAATCCTGGATTCAAACTTCAAAGATTAGAAGAACAGAAAAAAATATTCCATTAGTTAAAAATATTTTTTTGTTGAAAAAATTAATAATCAAGAAATCACTATTTTTACAGAAAATTAAAACAAAAAAGAAAAGTAGAAAATGAATAAGCTAGTAGCCATGGCTATTATAATTATTATAGTAAATAGTAATCAAAGATAATTTTGATGAACTTTATTGTAGCCAACAAATGAACAATCTGACGTCCATGTCTCAAATCTCGCACATTAACCACATTGTTTATTTTCTTTCCTTCATTCATCCTCCCTTTTTTTGTTTCTTTGTTTAACAACAATTTAAATATTAGACCCGAACACAAAGCTAAACTACAAATATGAAGAAAAACTTTTGGCATCAATTTATCTGGCTATATTATCTTGTTCTCTTCAATCCTAAAAAGTCGAACAGTGGCCTTCTGTGATGCTCTAGCCGAAGAGAACAACAAGGCCAATAGTGGCTACCATGAGCTTAAAGCCTCAAACCTCCAAGCTTATCATTGATGAGTCATCAAGTCCCAAGCTCATGATGCCTAATTGCCCATCAGCACCACCACCACGGTCCATGATTGAATAATGAATAATCACATGGACGCACCTTATAGTCCCCGGTACTATATTTATTTTAATTAAAAAATTAAAATGATTGATTTATTTTGGAAGAAGGGAGGTGGTCCTTACGTGCTGATGGTCCTATCATCCCTCACAAACATTAGCCTCTTGATCCCACCGCAATGGTTGTGAGCCTGTAACCAATCACAACAATGTTCTCCACTTGTGACCAGGCGCGAACTCGAAGCCTGCTCTTCTTTTTATGAAGCGGAGAAGGGCCGAAGAGGCCAAGGGGGAAGAGAAGCCGAGAAGGGAGGAGACCGGGACTGGGAGAGAACTCAGTGAAAGCAGAAAAAGCAGAGAACTGAGAGGAGGAAAACTGAGCTTCGACTTGGGAAGGGGGGTGGGAAGGATTTTCTGATTTTCAAGCTTCAGGCTTCAGTAAAAAAAAAGGCAGAGAATGGGAGGAGAGAAGTCGGAGACCCGGAGCCCGAAGGTTGTCGATGCTGGCCTGTCGAGAAGGGGGTCGTAGCCTGAGTTTCGACTTCGCGCCGGCACCGAGAATGGGGGAGACTGGAGAGAAGCCGAGAAGTGAAGAACAAAAGAAAAGCCGAAGGGGGGAGACTAGGAGAGAAGCCGAGAAGGGGGCCAGGTAAAGAAGGATCAAAGGATTTTTAGACTTTAGCACAAAAAAAGGCAGAGAAGGGGGGAGAGAAGTCGGATGTTGTCCAATGTCGAAAAGGGGCTGTAGGTTGTAACCACGTCCTGTTAACTGTCGTCTTGAACCTGAAGGCATGGCCAGTTACCTCACTGTAGCCTGTAGCTACTAGGCACTAGTTTTAGGCTTTAGTCTTTCACTGTGAAGAGTGAAGACTGCGGTGAGCCTTCCCTGGAGATCTTAGGCAACCGCCTCACTCGCCTAAGGCTTGAGCCAACCCTACCTCTTAATCATATCCTATATCATTACTCGACTACTCAATTTTGATGGTTTTTTTTACATCTCGCCCCAATGCAAGAATCTTTCAGAAAGCTTCCTTCAGTCTATTTTTGTTTACCTGGATTCCCTTGAGGACATGTAATAAACCCTCTTGCTGAAGAAACTTCAACATCAAATTTTATAGTCCAAATCTTTATTTCTTATGCAATTAAGGTCTTGCATGTCTAAAATCCAACTCTCAAGCAAACACAAATTAGCTTGTCTTTCTGAAGAATTAAGGCATCATTGGTCTTTGGACGCCCTCTCGCCCTTCAATTGCATGCCCCCACAGCAACCTTATATTAGGCTCGACATTGACGGAGCATTTGTAAGATAAAAAAAGCATAGGGGTGTTGGTGACATCTCTCTCCAGGCTAATTGTTCTATTTCATTGGAACTACAAGCTACATGGGAGGGAATCAGATGCACTTACTTCCATTTAGGGGTGCAAATGGGTTGGGTGGAGTCCACCGCTACAATTTTTGACTCAACGGATCATCCAGAAGGTACGGGTCCATGTATAACCCGGACCCAACCTAAACAATTCAAGTCCGAGCCAGATCCGGGTCGGGCCAACCCATCTATGGCTTCAGAACTTGTTTGCACCTTGCGGGCCCAAATAATTTTATAGATTCGGATCGGGTCGGGTCAAGTCAGGTCATAGAATTGAAAATCCAAAATCACCCAAATTTCAAATGGTCGGGTCGGGTCTGAATTCAGTAAACCTAGACCCGATCCAGAAAATGGAACAAGTCTAATTTTAAGATCCAACCTGACTCCATAGGTCCTCTAAAATGGGTCAAGTCGGGTTTAAGTGGGTCGGGTCGGATCATGGGTCAACCTGACCCATTTACAACCTTACTTCCATATTAAAGCACAACGGATTTAGGTAGAAGAAGACTCACAAATAATCCCTAACCAGCTGCATATGGTGAGAGCCATCTTAGGGCTCGAATATTGGGTGATATATTCTCAAGAATTCAACCTAATAATTTAAATACAGGTGAGATTTTTTTCTATGTAAAAATCCTAGGTTCAAGCCATGACTAGCCCAAGTACTCGATACACGGATGAGACTCCCGAATAGGACTCCCTCCTAATATATCTTTTGTCTTTTTTTCTTGAACAAAAAAATCACTCACTAGCTGCTAGCGTCCTTGGATGCATGATAAATGTTATGCAAATCCAATTTTGGAAAAACTCCTATTTCCTACTTCGAAATTTTTGCCGCGCGCACTATATCACTCACTTATATAGCAACGCAAATCAGCCAGCTAATTGGCTCCTGAAAGATGCTTTTATTCATCAAACAACAACCTCTTGGCAAGGAAATTATCCAATTGCCATGATGAATTTGGTTCCCAATAGTTTATATCTCTGGTTTTCTTTTTTCACGACATTAACAAAATTACTTAGGTTTGGACAAACATTGGGCCTCCCAATAGTACAATCAAGCCCAATACTAGTTCATAATAACTTCATCTATAAGCTTGCTCTAGTTAATATGACGGCAGAAAAGAATCAGTGGACACTGTTACAAAAAATTCATGCTTTCTTTTGACGTCACCCATCACAGCAATCCATCTGTCAAGAGACAAGATCGAGAGTCCTCACCCAAAGATTTCTGGAATGCCAGATCGGCCATTTCTCATTGCCGATTTCAGCTGCTACACTGAGGGGCCCTCGTCACGCATGCCTGCAATTAAAGCTGGATTCCAAGGATGTCTTATCTCCTTCTCTCTCCATCATTTATTCTAAGTTTCCCCGTTGCCTAACCTGGCATAGAACTTTTTCTCTTCTTCTTTATTAATCCCTGTGTCCTTGCAGGCGTCTGTAACCCCTCTCCCCAAGTTTTCTCTGGCCCTTCAATCCATAAACAGTGCATGTCTGCATGATGGTTGATTCCGCTTTAAGTCTTTTGCAGTGGGAAGTGGACACAGTGAATTGATCACGTAGAGAAGCAGTGCTTAATTAAGGCTAGCATGAAGATTAGTTTTAGATAATGCAACTACAAAAATGTAACAGACCATCTTGAAAAGGACTTACATGTTGTAAATCTTTTTAACCAAGATGGACTGAATCAACTATATATACAACTCAAGCAATGTTAATGATACATTGTACCCGAATGTATGCTTCATGCATGGCTAACTCTAAATAACATTACATTCATAGGAGGAGTTGTTGAAGACTGTGTGTTTTATTGTCATTATGTTTGTTTTAGATAACAATGAATGTTAAACATTGATGGCAGTTTTTGGCTGACTGATCAAGAAACTTCTCTCGGTTCTGCTAACCTTGCTGTCCAAAATTAACTAGTTTGAGCAAAAGTAATTATTTTCGCATTAAGATCACGGCTGCAAGTTATGATAACCTCCATGTGTCCAACTTTTAGAAACTTTGTATAGCTGAGGGTTTAAGAGGACTTGAACTGAGACTGGGCTAGTTTATTGACATATACATCTGTTTGGTCATGGCCCATGTTGACTAATTTTAAAATAGAAACCAGATAAAACTTGTGTCAATTAATACTCCTCCCCTCCATGCTGGTCAAATCAAATGATCGGTCCAACTTAGCTGCTCTCTGCTGTATCACACTATGTGGTGTGTATATTTGCATCTAGTTCACCCTAATTATAGGTGGATAGTTTCATTACTAAGCTAACTACTTAAATTAGCCTTTGAAACAATAATAATTGATTTAAGAGGATTGACCACTTTTACTACCATAGGTAAGGCTGGATAGGGTCAATAAGCAAAATTTATCATAAGTTGAATCACATGCCAAACTTTCAGAAGCTATAACATAGTTAGACAACATTCGATTAAGATGATATTTTTTTTCGAAATTGGATAATTTTTTAAGATCTACGATGTAGCACCACTCTCTAAGTAAAGTCATGCTCCTAGCGATCAAGTCCAAATTCCATCATTTGGGTCTTGAAACTAGTTAGTCCAACCAAAAATTTTCTACTCGAAGAAGACTTTCACTGGGTATATTATCTAATTCCAAAAAAAATTGGCAAAGCAACAGAAACCAAAGTTGATATAAGAGTCGAAATTAATCTACTTCCCATAGAATTTTAGTTTTTTTTATATTTATTCTACTAGTTGTATCTCTTTTTGGAAAGTTAGTTCTATTCGAACTAAGAGAGAGGACAAACCTCACCATTATAAATAGAGGCTATGTACCTCAGTTGTTTACGATCAATGAAAGAAAAGAGAATCTAAACATTACTTTTATCATTTTTTTTCTTTTTTCTTTTTTTTAAAGATTCGAGTTGAGCATGCTGGAGAAATTCTTTTTTCTCTCTGATCAGATCAATGATTAAGGTCAACTAATTTTCCTCCAACTCATATTTATATTTCAGCTTTTCAATCTCCAAAATGGATGGTTGGGAATGATTGGTTTCATATGAGGATCACAAAATCAATGATGCATCCATTGGGTGGTGGATTTCATTCAGACGCTCAGTTTTGATGCATGGAAGACTCAGACTGACCAATTTCCATTTTCGCTCTCTTCGGGCTATGGTTCTGTGGGCCCACCCTTACATAAAGTCGTGGATATCGACTCGGCACTACTGAATTATTCTTCCACTCATTCCTTCCCAACATCACAATATGCTCCCAATCTCATATAATACGTCCATAACAACATCACCTCAAAAGATTAATCAATTCCATTATTCCTGCTATCGAGAGTCTTAAACAAGGGTCCATCCCTTTCCCTAAGAAAATGGAATAGGATTTGTTGCAGATAGAGACGTTCTGAGGTGCTTTTGGTTGTCCCTCTCCTTTTTATATTAGTAGGGGTGCATGACAGCACATCAGTGCTCAAGCCCAGGCATGGGAATGGGAAAGAGTCAAAGGGAGAAATGAAGAGGTTCGCACAGTATTGAATAGGATTATAAGAAACCTAAACTAAGGGCACAGACATATCCGGGTCCATGTGAAAGCTTTGGAAATAGGAACGCGACAGTCTCATGGGAATAAAGATACATAGGTCTTAAGACGTCTTCAGACAAACAAAGAGAAATATACTGAAGACTTGGAAAGATTGAAAGCAAGACAAGGACAGAATTCTTGCAGATATGTGTTAGGGTGTTGATATACAATTAGTTTGAAGAAGTGAAAGAGATATGTAGGTTGATTATTGTCCTTTCAGGTACATAAAATAATACTTATTGTCTAGTAGGAAATGTAGGATGTGTATTTGATGGAGAACTTTGATGTAAATAATGAGATTGTAGTAATCAAATGAGATTGGCCATGCAGGAATATGTAGTCTTGTATACTGTAGGTCTCGTTGCATTCTAGGGGGAGAGTTGGACAGCATAAGAATTTAGGATCTTTATACGACCGGCTGTTTTAGATGATGAAGATTATAATTCGCACATTGGATCTCCTTACAATGGATAAGATAATATTCCACACATACATGTTGATATTCATTTACAACCAGCATCGACCTATTGACGAGAAACAAAATTAATAAAATTATATAGAAACCAATGAACGTGCCTGAGCTTAATTAATACATATATACTACGACAAGTTTTCTGCATGTACAAGCAAAGGATAGAGTATTTTTTAATGATTTTGCATAGCATAAAATATATAATAATTATTCAAAAATACATAAAATAATTGGTGTGGCGAGATATTATAAACATCCTTTAAACAGACATAGTTAGCAAGATATAATATCTGTGCCTGTCTCTATAGCTTTCAAATCATGTCCTTTTTAATTCATTATTCAGAAATAGCAACAATTAAATGTCAAATTTATTATTCAATAATATTTTAGTCAACCAATTAGTTACATTTTTGAGGGAACATGCATGACTAGTGCATCGTCTGCATGACGTTACAAAGATGTAAGATTGGAAGCTCAGCCATTTGAATCCTACAAGCAATCTCGAACAATTAATTAGTTTGCAAGTTTTCAAATGCAGCATGATGGCTATGTCACTGTGTAATTTGTTGATTTCACTGACATTAGATGCTTGACTACTTTTATGACCAAGATGGTGATAGACTGAGTCAAAATGGAACCCAAGTTGCAATCAGGCCTACTCTTGCAAAAAGTTTTGAACACCAAATGTGAGAATAATCCCCTACTGAGCTGAGCAACCACATCCTATCTATACGTGACAAAGTATCATTTCAAAGAAATGCATATAGACCAACCAATCAAAGCTATCATGGGACATTCAGAGGCTTTGTACCAAAATCCAATATATGTGCATAGATTCGTGCCATGATCTTTTTTTTTTAATGCAAAAAGGAGGCAAAAAGAGCCACCCAGCTTATATTAAAAATTAATCATATTTACAACAGAGATAAGTGGCAGAGACGAGAGTTACATTGTCAAGAAAGAAGATGAATAGATGCGAAAAAAAAAGTTAAATGATTTGCACCATGATCAAAGCCAACTTACTGCAATTTCGTCAAGCTATCTGTCCATGTCCTTGGGACTGAAGTTATCGGGCGAGCCCTTAATGTTTCAAGGCTGCCCAACGAGCTAGCCTAAATGGAGGAGGAAGGCGGCATGTTGCTCACGTAGCAGCATCAATCCATCCAATCACCACACCCTCGACCCCTAATAAATTCCAAGGACCACGTCGTTGGGCTCAGCCATCGGGAATCCAGTTCGCCGGCCCTACAAATGGTTAAAATGTCTCCAACCTACGAGGAGACAGATGGGCATGGACACGAACGCATGTTCCTTTACTTATAGAGAGTTTAGTCCATCCAGCCCCTCTCCTAGGCGTGACTTTAACTACATATATTTTTTTTTTTGTCTCACCCTTTTGAGGGCTAAGTTGAAGCAGGTGAGAAGAAGAAAAGATGGGAGGGGTAAGAAGGAGGGTGGTGTAAAGCGTTATAGCTTTTTAGCTCCATTATTGAGCGTTGATGTGGGGTTTGACTGGGTTTTATTATAACCTCTTCCATGCACGTTAGTCCGTGGGCTCGAGTTCCGGTGGTCCTTGTGCCAGTTATAAATGAGATAGAGAGACAGCAAGAAGAAGAGCTAGAGAGAGATAGAGAAGGTTTCTTTTTCCTCGGCGAGTTGGGGGAGGGGAAGAGAAGACACGATTATTCTTGGGGTAATGGTTTCGAGGAATCGAGCGAAGGATCCGGTCGGCCTATCCGTCCACTCGTAGTGTGGGGCTCGGGGATTGGGTTTTGGACTGCTTTCTAGATGTTGGGGGACTGTGCGTCGCAACTTGCAGCTCTTTTAATTATTACGTGGGGAGAATTATTTGTATGGGAATGGGAAGGGTGGCAGCCCTCCACCATCTTTTTTTTTTTTTCAGTTGTGAGAGTCCTCGTTGGGTGGGGTGCCTCATTTCCTTGTTCTTGAAGCTGGTAAAGGGGTCTAAAGACTTAATGATTGAGATGGGCAAGGATAATGTTGGGGCCCTTGAGAACTCAGACATGGAAAAGTTGGTTGCTGAAAAAGTGATTACGGACTCACGACAAAAAAAAAAAAAAAGTTATTATGGAAAGCAATAAAGCTGATCTGATGAGGTCCTGAGAAGATTAAAGAGAGCATGCATATCTTCTTGATTCAGACTTCTTGCACGTCGCTTTTTTTTTTTAAAAAAAAAAAGAAGAGTTATCGTGTTTGTTCTACATATGCTGAGAGCTAAATGGTTTCATGATTCATTGGTGAAAGAACACGTAGAACTTGCAATTGTAGTGGCACAGAATTCCTTCCATCTTTTGGATATAAATATTTGATAGTGTACCTTATTAATTATTCCAAGTAAAAAGGTTTTATTAATAAACAGGACTCCTCTCTCTAATTATGAAGTCTCGATATTTTAGCTTCATTTATGTAAATATTCAAAGTTTTAAACTGTTGTCTATGTTAATCACTTGTCCATTTTGACGTTTATCTCATATGATGTTACTATTGTAGCTAGCGGATACCATTTTCTGTTCCCCGTTAATTTTTTTTTCTATTCTCCTTTTCTTTTGAGTTGCACCATTGCGTTCTGAACATCGTTCCATCGATCCCAACTACCGACCAAAATATGTCATTCACTACATTGTCTTTAGTGAATATGATAGTGATAGAGAGGTCAAGCAAAGTCTCCTCAGTTAACTGTAAATTATTCTTTATGTCTATGGATCTAAGTTGTATCTCCCCTCATATGTTTTGCCTTGCACTCAAGTTTGAATCAGCTGGTTACGTGCGGTTCAGGCCCAGCCCCTAGAATCAACTGCATATATAATTCTGAGCCATGACATCGACATGCCACTAAAGCATGCACAAGAGTCTGAGACGTAACAGAAAAGTAGCAGTACTCTCTTAGCATCACTCTTCTACGGTGAAGGGTGCATAGCGACAACTCCACCCAGAAGGTGGTCAGGTGAAATGATGGAATCGATGGCAAAATCTTGTGTAGAGCCTGGACCCATCTATTGCATGACCACCATCTGGTCTGGTGGACCATGATCGATCAGAGCTTTCCCCAGAAATCCATGCTTCCGGATCTTAGCGCATGTAGCTCACATGCTATACCCTTCTCCAACTTTATCAATGTCGAACCCAGTGTCAGCACCGACCAGACAAGGAGACCGACCGTAGCACCACCCCACCCAGGAAAACAAAAAAGCTGGGTTCCGCTCTTACTCTCTTCTTTAATCTTTGATGGAAACAATTGTTCAATCCCATGCGCATACAAACATTTTTTCTTGTGTTAGATCCCTATCATCCTGTGAAGGATCTTGTATGAAGCACCACACCTAGCTAGGAGAAGAGATCTTTCGTATGAAAGCACCGGTCAGCACTCTCTGGGCAAAAATGGTCCAGTACTGGAACTGTTCCCACTTGCAAGAGAGATCACAGCTCAACTATAACAAAAAGAGAGTGACCACACATCTATCCTTTTCATTACGTGAGGATCCACACGGGCATATGTTTCATCTATGCACTGGGGTAGATCCTGAGTATTTGTACAGGACCAACGAACTTAAATAACACCTTCCGATTAGCTTTCTTCGGTAAGGTTTGGAATTATGACAAATGGTATTAGAGCAAATCCGTCTCATAGTCTATATGAACTAGAATACACTGCAGCATGAGTTCATAGGGGCTGACCGTGGATCGATCATGGTGCTTATGATTAGATTTCAATGGATTTAGATCTTTATACCGGCGAAGACAGTAGGAGTTAAATGAAGAAAGTATGTGAGGACCCATGCAAGCATATGTATAATTCCAGATTGGTTATCACTGGATAGATTTTGAGCACTTGTACGAAACCAAAAAACTTAAATAATATTTTTTTGCTATTTTTTGGATGAGATCCTAGGTTGTGACACATTGACTGTCACCTTCTTCTATGCTCAAGTGATTTCTTGGTCACATCATCGCCTATCCTCCTCCCATAAGCTTCACATATGGTAACCTTTAGGATGAACCATCATGATCCATCAGACTATTGTAGAGCATCATTCAGTTAAGGTACACTTCATTGGTACATCATCAAAATCTCGATCATAAAGTAAATTGCTACATACATATTATATTGCTCTAGTTAAAAAAAAAAGATCATAAAGAAGGATTGTTTCCTATTATATGTCACAGTCTTGACTATATATATGTTCACGATGCATGTTATACCCTCGGTTAATTGAGATCTTAATAATTTAACTGACTTTATATGCTTGATATGTCTAATATAGACAATAGGTTGTTTTAACTATAAATGAATATTATATTAATTAAGATCCATACAAATTTATTAAATCAGTGGCTACTAGAAGAATGCTGAAGAACAAAGTGCAGACACTCCAATTGATAGTCGGTAGAGAGACACAAACCATACATCACCACCTACCTTACCTTTCCCTAGCTATTCAAGTATGAGGCTTGACATGTTTTCCTGAACTGACAAATGTAAAAATGCATTGATTCACATGACATGATTTTTTTTTGTGTGTGCGAAAGGAAAAGAGCAGGAGCTCCTTTAATCATTTTCCAAAAAAATGCAAAAATTATGCACTCATAAACTTAGTTAAATACCTTTAAACTTTTAACCTTGAAGCTACTCTAAATAGAGGTGTGTTGCAATTCTAAGACTATGGCCTTGTTTGAGATTGTCATGGCATGCGTAATCGACTAATTTAGTTTTTTTTTTTTCTGTGCCTTAACGCTAAACTAAAATGTCCACAAGGCTATTGTTTAAGCAATTTCTTATTTTGTACTTGATACGGCTTAGATGTTAATCAAGTTCCTTATTTCAAAAGCGAAGGTGCTCTTGCTATAACTTACCTATAACATCATCCAATTTAAATCAAACAAGGTCTAGAATGCTCATTGTGCATTCAAGCTATTTCACGGTAGGTCATACAAGTTGCGAGATGCCAATATTGTACGGATCGATTTAGATGAATCAACCTAACTTCAAACCAACTATATTTAGGTTTTTTGTAGGACGAACATGGAAACACTACTTTTTATATTATAGAAATGTTAAAAAGGATTTATACATACCAAATATTTTAAATTTTTCAACATGCACGAGTCCGCTACCATCTCTAGAGCCCACTTAAAGGGTTCATTTCATGTCGATTTTAATTGTTAGGCTACCAACCTCTACATCCCATTTAAGCCACCTGCATGTGAATTGCACATGCTGAAATCTACTCGCACACCTAACTAAATTCCATTAATCCAACATTCTCCATTGCTTCTTCGAGCTCGGCTGGCTGCATGAACTATTTTATCTATTAGTTCCCAATTCCCTATTACCCCCGAGAGAGAGAGAGAGAGAGAGAGAGAGAGAGAGAGAGAGAGAGAGAGAGAGAGAGAGAGAGAGAGAGAGAGAGATAT
>JAOXJJ010000359.1:4830418-4854416 GCA_025769935.1 Phoenix roebelenii | reverse complement strand
AGAGAGAGAGAGAGAGAGAGAGAGAGAGAGAGAGAGAGAGAGAGAGAGAGAGAGAGAGAGAGAGAGAGATATGAAAGAAAAGCTATACGTTGTACTTTCACCAATAAACCGCCCATTCCTGAGATCGCCGATTAGCTTGAAACTTACTTTCTAACATTCATTTCATTTAAACTCAAGGATAGTACCATGATATAAATATATATAAAAAAAGGCATAGAAAGGTACGAATAAAAATTCCAATTCCCGAAGAGCTCACCGCATCTGGCGCTGACCACAGCTTCGATATCCATAAACAAATGATTACCCTTTTCCTCTTACCCCCACCATTGTCCTCAAAAAAGTTCTTCCTCCCTGTTTTTACCTACCCAAGGGAAGGTTTAAAAAAGAATTAAATGGAATAAGGCATCTCATTATATTAGTACGTAAAAGAAGAAAGTGATCGGATCCTACTACGTTCCAAAGGCTTCGATTCCGATAAATCCGATATTCCCGGGGGGTCCCCGATTCCCTCCGTTACCGTTAGCCCTCGTTATCATGGATAATTTTCTAAACTAGCTTAGCTCTGTGATGAATTTATTCCAAATAAAATAATTATTATTTTAAAAAAATTGACTGCAAAATCAATGAAAAGAATATTTAACAACTAAGTACATTAAATAATATTATGATTATTTTTAAGCTTTTGTATATTTATGCACTTGTTCTACATAATATATAGAACTAGAAACTAGCATGGTTGGGATGGAGCGATGTAGAAATATAGCATTGAGTATTTTTATTAAAATTGCAAGTAAAATAAATTCTATAATTATATAGTAAAATGGATAATATAATTACTTTTTTTTTGTACAAATGGACCATTATAACTTTATAACACTATCTTCACAGGATTGCACACATTTCTCCATCAATATGTGGTACGAGTTAATGCAAATACAAAAATAATTTCTATAAATAGTTAGAAAAATGGACATGTGTATAACAATACTATGCCAAAATTTACGTGTACGCTTTTTCTTGCTATTAGAGACCGGAAATTAGGATTAGTAGAATTTTTGAACCGAAAATAGCAGTTTCGGTCAATAAGAACTTTTTTTTGGGATAAAAATGACATTTCATATCACTCTAACATGGGTACAACCTCCCAAATCAGAAGAAAGTAAATAATATAGGGATGAGGGTATCTCTGATACAGATATCCAGCTAATCTTTCTGACGTGCCGAGCAACAAATGAAGCAACTCAGTCAATAAAAACTTTCTGTTATACCACATTCATCGGGAGGATGGAGAAAATGTTTGTCGCCGAAAGTCGGAAGAACATACGTAACGTCCAAGTGGCACGTGAGAGGAGCACGTGGGAGGATGAATGAGAGCCACGTGGCCTCGAGGGGCTCGAGAATATTTGGACAGGGAGAGGGAAAAAAAAGTGGCGCGGGCGAGGACAAAGGCTAGGCGTTGGATTGGGGGTCCAGAGGGGGACTGGAGGCCCATGCACGTGGCTCACAGCCCCGATGTCGCCGGACATCCCAACCCACCGGCGGGAGTGGGGGGGATGGCCCATGAGCTGGTGCATGACAAGGGTCCTCTCTCCCCCCTATACCTTCCCCCATTCCTAGCCTTACACGTGTGGCACGGATAGGGAGGTGCTTTCCACGTGTGCATAGGAGCTGCATTAATTATCCTTTCTTTCTCGAAAACAAGAGAATCCCAAGAAAGTAGAAGTAGGGGAATTCGGAGTTGGTTTTCTGCTTCAGCATCATTGCTTATAAAGACTTTTTAGTTGAAGGAAATGAAGGATTGTGTGATTGTTGGCAAAGTGACTGTTTTGGCTCAAGGTGGCATATTCCTGTGCTTTAGCTTCCAAGTACTTGCAAACCAGGATGCACCGCACGTGCATGCAAGCTAAAGTTGGGAGAATGTTGGATTTGATCCATGGTTGATGGTTTGCAGGCACGTGCAAGCTAGGTAGGCAAACCAGTTCCTCCTCCAATTTGGGGGGGGGGGGGCACCTGTGTTCGAATGCCGGAGGTGCTTCTGCAAGAGTTTGACATAGGCAGAAGCGACTCAATGTATTTGGAGGCCTAAGACCGTTTTGTTTTTATGGTCTTTCCTGTAGTGAGGTAAACTCATAGAGAGGTACTTTTTTGTTTTCATTTTGTCTTTGAAGCCTTTTCTGCGGTGGACCTTTTTTGAGCCCTGGCCTTAGGCGACCGCCTCAGTCGCCTAAGAGTTGAGCCGGCCCAGGATATAGGTAATTCTCATATTGTTAGTGCTCTTGCCATTGTTCCTAAAAAGAAAGAACTGTGGTAATTATACAAATTCTGCTCATCATGATCCACTTGTACTTTTAATATGTGAGATTTGTCAAAACAAATAGCACATATGGAGGAGGTTGAAAACATTCCTAGAAAGAAAAAGAGAGAAGTTTTTTTTTTTTTTTTTGATTGAAGTGAGGGAAGTAAGACACGTTCCCCAGTTTTATTCTATTATATTATAAGGTCAGCATAGTTGCAAAAAAAAAGAGAGAGAGAGAAAGGTTAAAAAAAGATTAATTTGTTTGATGTAAATTTTCCATAATGTGGTTGTAAATACATTTAACGAGGCACCATTGACTTATACCATGGAATATGTTTGATCAAAATTCTTCAGACATTTTAAGTACATATTTACTTTATTAAATTGAATGTTCATTTTTTTTTTTTGCTTCATTATATAAATGAAAGCATTGCTTTTGTAATAAAGATATATCACCGTGAAAAAAAATAAAAAAAGGCATGCTTAGCAAATTTAAAGTTTGAAGAAGTTTGATTTTAAATTAAATGTTCTAATGTGTATAAATCAAGTTAGAGATATTCTCTAACCAAGCAATGTAGCTACAGCTGATAATTTTGAAGCAAATAAGTGAGACCAGTACATGGGTAGACTCCAACAATAAGTAATTATGCAGGTGAAGACATAAAAAAAAGTTAATATTCTAATTGAGGCGCCTTCTGCAATTATGTGTCAGTGGAGGAAAATGAATGAGTTAACAATATTAGTTATTGGTATGCACTCCCTCTTAGATTCTATCTCAAAAAGAAAGAAATGTCTATTAACTATACATTTATCAATTTGTTAGCACAAACATAAATTTACGCTAATTTTCTTGATAGTTAGGATGGGAAAATCTCGGCAAAAATCAAGTCGAGAGCGGGTTTCAAAATGAAGTTGTATTCATCCCCAAAGACTTTGCCAAACACACTAGTTGGTGCCCATACAAATTCACAATATTTCATTATTGATGAAATACAACCCATTCTATTATTCTCTCCACTTGATCAATATATGCCACACGCCATGTTCTAACTTGTACTATACCATGTCAGCATAATTACTTCTTGTTGCACTTGCTGGTTCATTGTGGCCTAAAGTAAACTCCAAATAAATGAAGTTCAAAATCCAAACGCCCTCAAATAATAGGTTTTGATTTCTTCTATTAAATGCAGTTTGGCATATAAGAGGGGACCATTACAAGCCCTACAGTTCCCAACTCATTATCTTATGCATTGACAGTTCCCTCAAACACAAGCCTCATGGCTCAATCCTGCTCCCTTGCAATTTAAACAAATGAGCGTTTCTCATGGTCGTTTCTTACACCCCGGATTCCCGTTCAGGCGCACCTACGAGTCGTAGTGGTGAAATTAGGTCCCAATCAGTTTGACGTCAAATGACTACTAGTTTTTTTTTTTTTTGTTCACCTGCTCAAAAAATAAACAATAAAAAAAATAGTTTTTTTTTCTTTTTTCCCCTCAAATCTTCTCAAATTCTAAGGCTCCTGTCCCTCTCTCCCCTCCATTTATTAGCTGCATCACCTTTCGCTCCCACTTCATGGAAGAGGTAAAAAATCTCACGTTCTCTAGCTTCCTAGGTATTATACCTCTGCTTTCTTCAAATAGACCCTCTCCCTTTCTATCAGTCTCTGTGCGTTCTTTTTTTTACTTCTCGGGTACCCAACATCTCCCTTCCCTTTGATGTTATTATAAATTAGCCCAGACACCCTATGCCCTTGCTACTAGCCTATATACTACTCACTGCCCAAACTTTCCCCCCTCTCTCTATAGCCTCTTTTATACTCCTTAAACACAATAACCGATACAAATCATACGCCACTCATGACCTAATCACTAACACTTCTATTTATCCACACTTCGCCTCCCCCCTTTCCCTTTCATCGCCCTCTCTTCTTTCCACCACCTTTCTCTTTCTCTCACTGTTTCACCCCAGTGTTTCCTTTTCTTTTCCCTCCTCCCCCAACCCTCCTCCTGCTTTTCCCACACCCCTTTACCAACCCATTCGGTTTGATACGTTCTTGCACCGACTTTACCTTGGCCTGCCTCCATCTGTTTTTCTGTTGTTCCCTTGAGCTCAAAACAATGACAGCAGGAACCACATCGACCGCCTCGGCCTTCGCCGCCTTTCCCGATCTCTCCCTCCAGATCAGCCCGCCGGCGATATCCATTGATGGATCCATCAGGAGGGCCTTCTCCGGGGACCATAATTCGATATCGGACTCCGGGAGCAGCGGTAGCAATAGCAGCCATGACCACCAAGGGCTTTTGCACTCGGAGGGGGTTCAGGTCGACCCTCGCCATGGCGAGCCGACGCTGAGTCTGGGGTTCGAGACTCCCACGTTGGATCCGCCGCGCCACCAGCTCTACCACAGCCTTCATCACCACCAACTCCACCACCCTCAGATCTATGGATTCAAGCGGAATTCAAGATCGCTTCACGGAGCAAAAAGGAGCATTAGGGCTCCAAGGATGAGGTGGACCAGCACCCTACACGCACATTTCGTGCACGCCGTCGAGCTCCTTGGCGGTCATGAGAGTAAGCATGTTGCTAAGAAGCTTCCTCGTACCTTCGCTATGTGTATCTTTAGTTCTAAGTGTTATAGAACTATTATTTCCTCATTATGCTTGCTCCTCTCGCTGAGATAATTCTCAAATCCATGTGGGTAGGAGCGACGCCCAAGTCGGTCCTGGAGCTGATGAATGTGAAGGATCTAACACTCGCTCATGTGAAAAGCCATCTTCAGGTAGTATGAGAGAAAATAAAAAAGCCCCCCCTTCCCTTTTCGAACTAAGAAGTGACCAAAACTCTGTGTGTTGCTTTTTCTCTTCTGTTGGTGCTGCTGTTGTTATTGTGAGCGCTTGTCCTGTTAGCTAGGATTAGGGTTTTGTAATGGGGTGCTACAACATCCAAGAACTAAGGACAAAATGGCATCTACGGTAGTAATCTTAGCATGGTGGACTTTTTTCCTTTGATCCTCTTCTTGGTTCTATCATTTTTAATAATTTTCATGATGGTGTTGTTGCAGATGTATAGAACAGTGAAGAGCACTGACAGAGGGGCAGGTATTTGGATTTTCCCTCCTTCACATAGTCCTCTTTCATCCCCTTTGGTCTTTGGTGTTCCAAGGGGGGCAGATGCCATCATCCGGTCACCTCACTGGCATCAGAAGCTGGGATTGGGCTAGCCTTTCCATGCTTGCATTATTAGCTTGGTGTCCCATAAAGCATAGCCATTTGTATCTTAGTGGTTGATGATCAATTGTTTGCAGGCCAAGGCCAGACAGACATGGGCATGAACCAGAGGACAGGAGGTATGGGTGAAGTGGAGGGAGGACTATCATGTGACAAAGCTGGGATCAGCCCTTCTTATTCCCTCAGCGCACCAACCCCACCAACACCCAAGTCCCCTAGGTGTGTGCACTCCCTTCCTCTCCCTTCTCTCCCTCCAGCAACCTCTATCAAAGAAGATGTAAAGTTTTTTTTTTTTGTTTTGAAAAAAAAAAACTACAACATGGGTCGGACAGGCACCAATAGCACTTGCACGCATAAGCTCCCTTCATACGTGCGGGCTTCCACGTGGGAGTGCTCGATCTATATGCCATTTCCATTGAATATTTTGGTTAATTAGTTTAGTTAGCATTGTGTTGACTATATGTTAAGATAGTCATTTTCAAGCACTGGCGCCATGTCTGTGATTTTTAGATTGAGGTTTTTGGTTGTATTTGGATGGTTTCATCAGTTAGGTGGGGAAGGAAACCATTTAATAATTGCAAGTTCAGGAATTTTACTGTCATTGGTTTAATAAGCTCTCCAGCTGGCATATATATGCATATGTATTGAGATTGGTGTCGTTTAATAAGCTAGGAGTAGGGCTCAATGTGTTTCACCACTTGGTGTCCACCTGGTGTTTAGTCTTGCATCCATACAGATTTCTTTTAAATATTTATAGAGACTAAATCCCCAGAAAAATGTTCAAGAATAATGTATGTCAGACCTACAAATGGTTTTTTGAAAGGGAATGCCTTGTGAGAGGTATTTAAGATTATTTTGGCAATTTGACCGACATAGTTAATTCCATTAATGAGGACAACAGTCTCTTACAACAGGATTAAAAGGCTTTTCTCACATAACAAGAATGAGTTCGCAGCTGATCTAAAGGAGGTAGAAAAGGATTCTTCTTAATTACTACTCTATAAGGATTTGCATACCAAATAACATCAAGAGATGAGAAAGAACCTTCAAATATGCTGTCAAACATCTAAATCTGTAGGTCGCCACTTACCTCCAAGATCATGGAATGGTCTTTTGTGTCTTGATTAAGAGTTGATATTTGTTTTCAATTAGATTCATTTTAGTCTATGACGCTTATCACTCTAGACAGGCAAGTTATATATACATATATATACGAGAGACTCTTCATGGTTTTTTAATTATATTAATGATCATATATGACATAAATCATAAAAAATTTTGGTCCAATTTATGCTATATTTTACATATTGAATCCTGATATGAACGTCTATCTTCTTTTGTTGGTGTCAATAGTGACATGGGAAAATAAATGCCAGATTATTGAAGAAACAAACATGATTGTCGTTCACATCACATTACTTTATGCATCAGTTGAAACCATATTTCTAGGATGTGGTGCAGTCAAATTTCTATTCTGATATCCTTTGAAGATTAAACTGAAAAATTAAATATATGTCTTTTCCAAAATGTTTTTACTCTCAGTGGAGAGCTGCAAATAATACTGATTCGACATTGCTCTTGCTGGTGGTGGCGGTGGTGTCACTGCTGCTGCTGTTGCACCAGTGGTTGTAGAATACGGTTCCAGTGGTTGGAGAATATTCTCTCTCTCTCTCTCTCTCTCCCTCCCTCCCCTCTCCACTTTATCTCTTCTCTATCTCTTTCTCTCTAACTGGTTTGTTTATCTGAGTGCACATGCATGTACTTTGGATCACAATGCTATATAAGAATTCATGTGAAGTTAAAATTCTGGTAATCCATACTTGGCACTCCGGGCCAAATGAAGACAGAATCTAGAGAAGGTCCCACTACTCTGTTGGACCTTCATTCATGAAGGCCATGACTATAATTTTAACTTGTCTGAGAACCAACGAAAGAATAATGGCTGGAGGGATTTGATTCTCATTAATGAGGTCCTTGGGTTGCCGGGTTGCCCATGTCCCCTTCGGATTGCACCATGATGGCCATCAACTACAAAAATCGAGAGAAGACAAGAGAAAAATCACATGGATTGTCCATAGCATCTTCAAGCTTGAACAATATATACGACAGTGCATGCACACACTACAATCATTGATGTCTCTTTAGAATGATGACATCTTCTTACTGATGTATTCATGGATTTCTTAACCTTTTCAAATTTTATCTTGTTAATCATTGGATATATATACTCAGTGTAACAACATGTTTTTAGTCCATAGGCTATGGCACCACATGCATCTGTAATCTATAAGAAACACTGAAGAGAACTTTGCCAGTCTTGAGTCCCTAACATGATGCTCCATTTTGTATCCAGAGGATCATATTCATCCACGGAGGAGAACAATTGGAATGCATCCATACAGCAAAAGCGCTACCTCAAATGTGATAATCTTTTAAACAAAGAAATTCAGGTGCATATCTAGCTACCTTAAAACCTTCAGTTTTCAAATATTAGATGCAGTTTTTTTAAAAAAAAATTAAGTTGAGAAAAATTTTCTGCAAATTAATTTGATTTTCAATAATTTGCAAATCCTTGGACAATGCTAACGTCAATTAATTAAGTTGTGCACATAGAAGATTCTATATATGCAGGTATCTCTCTTTCATCCCTCAAAACACATCTAGTTTGCTATGAATAATATCATATTCAAGCGTCTCATTTCCTAAAGCTTGTTGCCTGCACATAGTTTTTCTTCTTCTTCTTCTTCTTCTTCTTCTTCTTCTTCTTCTTCTTCTCTTTCTTTTTTTACTGTTCTGCCTTGGATGGGACATACATAAATTACTGAATTATGTACCCCATATATTTTGAAGGAAAAATTGGACGCCCATTCTGTTTTCATTTGTGAAATGTAGACAAGGAGGAAAAGGGCTCCAGAAAAGGAGAGACCAACAATTTTACGGCGACTAAGAAATCAGCATAAAAAACGAAAACCCACACTAACGAATTATGTACCCCCGCATGAAATGTTTTTCCCTTTTCTTAAATACATCTTCAGCAGAAACAAATGGTTTGTGCTATCAATACAATTTGGTTAAAACTAGTTTATTATTGAAGGCAAAAAAGATCATAAACTTCACTTCTAACTTTATTAGCATTACACATTAACATATAGCAATTCATAGGAATCAAATCAATATTGCAGGATTTGACATGTTGAGGTCTGACATACATTGTTGATCTTTTTCTGATAGCTTAATTAAGCTTTTGGGGTCTAGTGGTTACTTAACAATGCAGCGGCCTCATGAGTTTTATTTCTATAACTTCTTGTCGCATGCTTACATGCTTTAATGTGACTACATATTTACATTATTATTATCCATCATTTCATGCTGTTTTATTGAGGCTATGAATCAGTCTCATGAATTTTATTTCTAAAGCTTCTCATGGCATGCTTACTTATTTTAACGTGACTTCATATTTACATATTATGATCCATTGTTTCATGCCGTTTTATTTAGGTTATGCATTAAACTGATTGCTTATTTTTTGGTGCTCTGGGAATAGCCAATATTGGAGGAGGTAGGAGAAGCCATCCATCTATCACCAAGGTTGGGCGGACAGGGAACGAACACAAGGACAAGCTTTTCGCCAAATCTACGGACTGCTGCTGACAAGCTCCATATGCCACCTAACCTAGAAATCACCTTAGGAAGACAAAGTTGGCAAATTGAATGTGTCGAATCATCAAATGAACTGACCCTTCTTAACTGTTTGTGAAGTTTTGATAATAAACAACAACAAAAAAAAATCCTTCTAAATTTGACGGAGAAGTGTGGTTTGTTGTAAGTTTTTCTTTGGAACGGAGAATCATGCCATCAACTCTCAGTTGAGCTGCAAGTTGGAAACGGACTGTAAGTTTAAAAGAATAGGGACCCTGTTCGTCATGGGCTTTTCATGTTTTGATTTCCCTCTCAAACTACAATAAGCTTGGTTGTGAGCTTCAAAAATATTGTCCTCTGTTAACCTGAAATCATGGAGTTCAATTAGCCAAGGACCTAGGCACATCATTACACTCCAACGTCCATAGACTTCAGCATGCGCTCCAATGTTTCTTTTTTCGTTTTCGTGCAAATATGAGATGGATCCTAATTCGATAAGCTAGCTATCAATTAAGATTATTCGCGAACACGGATTTACAAACCAGTTTTGAATCTAGTAGTAGAGGTTAATTATAGGTATGGCGACGATCTTCGAAAAAGTATTTCATATATTAATAACTAATTGTTAGTACTTAACAAAGATGCCTGAAGAACCTTGTTTAGCACAAAAATTAAAAAAAGAAGTGCAATTCAAAAGGATCTGCATTTAAATTGCCAAGAAAAAGGAACATTTGAATTTTCCAAACACTTGGAGCATTAACTGCGAAAGAATGTCAAGGGTGGGCGAAGAGGGAGCAAACATGTTCATGCTTATCGCTGAGAGTGTTTATGAAAATGCAAATGTTCTTGAATTAAACATTTTTGCTAAACATGCTTCTCTAGGCATAATGCTTTCTTTCTTAGGTTGTTGTTATTATTATTATTATTATTATCATTATCATTATTATTATTATTATATTTTATCTTCAAATTGAGCATGCTAATTTGTTTTACACATGAAAGTGTATAAAGTCATTGTCTCCATCAGATCAAACCTTCCTTATGGTTGGAAACTAACGCTTGGTTCGGTCTACAACGATTTTGGATTGGTTCCTAATGATCAAATTATATCTAGTCTTATTTTCACTTTTCAGTTATTCTAGATACAATTGTGAAATATTGGATTCCTTGGTAATATCATCATGACTCTCGAAATCACGTGCGGTAGCAATACCAAACCAAATACGACAAGTAGTGGGGTCCTGAGCTAACCGGGGGCTAAATCTTGGAAATCTTAATGCCATAATGCCTTTCAAATCCTCCTAGCCATTGTCCTACTGCAATAATTCTTACTGCACAATCTCTAGGAGTATGTGAAAGAAATATGGCAGCAGATTGGTCTGCAAATTTTGAAACTTCTGCAGCTTATATACTCGTATGGAATTCTGCTTTCCACCAGGCTTGTCTTTGGTTCACTTGATTGTGGTTTGCATAAAACTCTAGCTGTTTGTGACCAAGCCCCTTCCACATACACACAAATTCAGAATCATAATTTAGGCCATCAACTCACTCATCCAAGGGGAAAGAGAGGAAAACGCTTACGCCATAAGCTCATCAATGGCTTCAGACTGGCTTCTGGTTTGGGTGGCAGTCTTTGGAATCCATGGTGATGATGATGTTGGATTCAGTCCTGCGGCCTCTAGCAAAACTGTCACCTACGGTCCATCCACCTTCCCCGAGTCTCAGATTGTTTGACGGATTTCTTACCATCAATATCACAAGATGCTGAACCTTCCAACGCCAAGCCCGCCGAAAAGGAGCCAGGCGTGAACACTCTCAGGCTGGTCCATGCCCTTCTAACCCTATAGGTTTGGAGAGCAGGCTATATTATTGGAATTTACGTTTTTGCTTGGTGGGCCACTATAATTTCGTAGCCATATGAAGGAACCAAAAGAAACCGTGCTATTTGTGTCTACTTGTGAAAGAAGATGGCAACGCCTCCCAAATCATTTACCAAAAGCTGATATTGATGCAAGAAAGATGCATCTATGGCCCACAACGACAGCCAAATCTGATCCGTTATTAAATAGGTCAAAAATTCAGTCTTGAATTCGATCATTTCATTTATCCAACATGCATTACAGCAGATTAAATCAAGTTAAATGGGTTAAACAAGTCCATTCACCACTTCTGATTAAGTATTGGTGTAGCACTAGGTAATTAGGGGACCATATTGCAGTACTTGGCACGTCTGTCCACCTCTTTGTATGGCATCAATTTCCAGCTATCATCTGAGAGCAATGAATGGAGTTTGGCAGCAGCTGTTTCAGTGCAGTTCAAAGAGATAGGTGCAATCGATAAAGAGTATATGCGGACCGTGGGTCTTACCCTTGCGACACACGTCTGACCAGTTCCTGTGTGGGAACTTGTATGATGCATCCATGTCATTGTGCCCGCCTGCCCGGGCACATATTGGCCTTGCATGACGCATCTATATCACTATGGCCACGACATTTACGCTGATCTACAGGAAGGCCATAGTGTGTGGGCCAACGACGATCCTCACGTCACAGAAGTATGAACACCACTTGGCCAGAGAAAACGGCGAGTTGACGGATATCTTTTCCCTTCAGAAACAATGGAAAACACCCCCATCCATTCAAGGGGCCATTTGATCCTCACCACCAAGCCCACAGTAGGGAAAGCCGCAGGTTCTGAAAACATATAACATTACCAAGTGTCAAGCACCTGGTTTTGAAACGGATGACTCTCTATAAATATTGCCGACCATCTAAGCAACCACTCTATCCGCTCCATTACAAGCTTTCTTGGTCTCCCAAGTCCGTATCACACCCCCAGCTTTTGTCCTCCATTGTCTCGTTCTTCGTTTGTCATCGCTTGCAATGTCTAGCCTGATAGATATCTGGACGGAGGAGCTCGCAAAGATCCGTGAGAGGGGCCGAGCCACCCTCTCGGCCGCCTCCGGTGATTCAAGCCCAGAGGCCGAGCAAGGCCAGGCCAGGGAAGCGGAAGGACTCTCTCTTCCAAGCTTCCGGGTTGTTGGCCAGGCATTCCAGATCGATACACGCCCACCTTCAACTACTCTTTCCTCGGAGACACGTTTGGCCATCCTACTGGATTGCTTTGGCCTGTAGCTCTCTCGAAGGAGCTTATGCTCCAATCTTTATCGTAGCATGCATGTATCGATCCTTTCGTAATTTCTTATTTTCTCGATCAATCCGGATGGGTTTTTCTCCTCTTTGGTTTTCAAAAGAAGTGCAAAACTTGGCTATATGATCTCTGTCACTTTGTGAACTAGTGATGCGTGCTCCTGAGGGTGGTAAGAAGGTTACTGGTTTTTGTGTGGGGGAAAATGGCAGCGACAATGGGTCATGACGACATAGAGGAGAGAGAAGCCGATGGGTGCTTTTGGTAGCTTGCCAAAAACCGTGGGCCGAAGGCCGAAAAAGAACTGCGGAATCTAGTCTCCTAACCCCCGCCTGGCCGCGTGGACCCCGCCGTGGGGATACGCTGCAGCCTCTGTCACATAAAGGCAAGTTTAGGTGCGCCGTGTAATGGAAAAAACAAAGAGAACTTCATTCCCACTTTATCTCGCGTCCGATGATTTAAATTACAATTTAAATTTAAAGTTTTGTTTTAAATTTTTACTCAGTTTCATCAAACTCTTGCAATCTAACTCTATTCATCTAATCATTTAATTGGAGGCAATCGAGATTTACCCTTTATCTTTTGATTCTTAGCAGCTAGGAAATACTGTTGAAGTACTTACATGCAATGGATTCGCGCAACAGTGGCTGCTCTATTTTACCTTTTTTAATTTGAAAAGCCGCAAATGTGAATTAAAAGTGTATCAAACGTATTTAATTGCCTTTTACCAAAGTGATAACCTACCCCTATGCTTATTTTAGATCTAATATTCTTATGAAAAAAATATCAAAATAAAACATTAATAAAAATGCAGGGTAGCTTGTGTCATATCCGACCTTTTAAGCAAATTAGGTATAGTCTATTTGGCCGGCTCAATTTAATTTAGCCCAAAAACAAAAAAAGAAGAAGAAATTGGCACATGAAGAGAAGAGGACTTGATGAGAGTCTTCTTCCTCCCGAACTTGTTGGATGGAATCCGACTCCAGGTCGAATTTCGGTCGCTGTCGAGTCAATTTAGAGGACCGCCCGGTCCCTCTTCCACCCACCACTAGAGGTCCAACTTTGATCGGAGTATTTCGCTGGAGATTTTTTTGTTTTTCTTTTCGAACGCCGATCGCCATCGCGCCGCCACCGTGGCCATTCCTCATCGAAGAACTATGTAAGGACTCGCCCCCCCTGCGCTACGTCTCTCCTCTTTCTTTCGAGGTCGTTAGGAGTTCCAACACTGACCGGAAATTTCCGGATTTTGGCTTGCTGCCAGAGTCTTCCTCAGATCTCTCGCAATAACAAAAGACTATGTCCAGAGCTCCGGCCATGATGATGCTTAATTTTCTTAGTTAAAAGGTTGAAAACCCCTATTTTAAGCAGAAGTTGGTGCTGCTGGCCACCAATTGTTGCCAGCCATGGGCCCTTGACCCTAGGCACCACCACAACCAACATTTTAACTTTGAATTGGGTTGGCGAGTAGCCGGATTGCTTGTAACAAGGTCTCCCCTATTTTGATACTTCTTTTGTTTTGTTTTGTCGGTCGTCGTCGGGCGTGGCACCACAATCGGTTGTCAGTCATTGGGGGTTATCGACCATGAGCGTCGTCAAAGGCCTTCCTCTGTTTTAGAAGGAGAGGGAGGGAAAGAGAGAGGGCCTCATAACTCTCTTATTCTTATTTCCTTATTTTCTCTCTCCTCTCTCTAATTTTTCTCTCTTTTGCTCTCTCTCTTTTCACTCGTTCTCTCTCTACCTGTTTTAGTTAACCAATGGCGGGCCTAGCTACTTTGTGAAGTCGGGCTAACCATTAGAGGGGTCTTAGCTAGTGTTGTGTGACCTAGAGTTTCGAGCTAATATTGGTCTCGGATCGACATTATGCAACCGTAGAAAGAATTTTAGGTTTGTATTATGTAACCGTACGAAGGGGTCCCAGATTTTTGGGTTGACTTCTCTCTCTATCTTAGTATTTTCTCTCTCTAATTGATTTCGAAAAGTTTGGGTGGAAGGGACTGGTGGGTAGTCCTATGTTGCCATGTGATAGTGAACCTTTTAGTGGACTAGTAGAGGGTTCTACGTTGTTAGATACCTCAGATAAATTTTGATGTGGATTTGGTTCTGTACTAGAATAATCTTTGCACCCCAATTCGTAGATCGCAATGTGGGTAGATAATTAGTCTGTCTGGATTATCAGCAAAGAGATAAGAATTTTTGTATACTCGCCTGCATAATTATAGATATTTTGTACATATATGTATAATATGCTAATGATCAAGATAAGTGAGATGCAAGAATTCTTTTATGATGCTTTCTATATTAAACCATGTTTTGGTCATATATACTTGTGATTGATAATGTGATGAATGCATATATAAGTACAACTTACACTTGTATAATCAGACTAATGGATATGGTGCTCTGAACTAATCATGTTATATTGATTGTCCCATCATGGGCAGAAAATATGACACTTATTGATTGCCTCGTCACAGGTTGGAAATGTAACAATTATCGATTGCCCCATCACGGATGGAAAATATGACTATGGTTAGTATAAAGCCAAAAATGAAAAGAATTAATGTATGGATGTGAACTTGATTGAATGAACGAGGACTCTAAGCTAATCTCATTATCATCGATTGCCCGATCACAAGCTGAAAATGTGAACTATCGATTGCTCCGTCATTAGCGAAAAATGTGACACCTATTGATTATCCGGTCATGGGCGAAAACGAAACTAGGATTTGGCCCAAAGTTGAAAAAATAATTGATCATGGATCTGGATCGAGTTTAAAAAAAATAGAACGAAAAGCTACTTAAAACCACTATTGATAAATTATGAAATATCGTATGATATATCACTCTTGAGTGGTTGAATTTCTATTAATATTTGATGTATGTATCTATATTATTTATTTGAGGATTATTAATAGTCGGTTTGTAATTTTATGATGTGTGTAATGATTTCTTACTATTTTCAGACTTATATCATTATGTTGGTGTGGATATATGAGGATTCTTACTGGGTTGTAAAGCTCACACCACCTCTTTCCTTTTTCTTTCAGAGTTGCAGGTCGCTTGATACTTGCCTATGGTTGGGATCACGAGTGAAAGGATGAATAGATATAGCATTATTGATACTGATTGGTTGTTTAAATTTTATATTTGGATTAGTTTTGTTGATTCGTTATGAATTAAGATTATTTTTCTATTATGGATAATGAGATTGTAATAAATTTTCAGGCTTTATTCTTTGGGGCTCTGCCCTAGAAAAAATGCGGTCGTGTGACGTGGCCGACTCGGATGATGAGTTCGGAGTGTGACAGCTTGGGCCTCCTTTATCTTTCAAAAAATGGTAATAATTGTATTATATGTCAAGAGAAAGTTATGCTAGAATATTCGGGTCCAAATGTTTCCAATAGAACTGAATGAATGTTTTTTTAAATAAAAAAATCAACATCATACTCGAATATATAAAATAGCTTGAAATAAAAAATGAAATAAAATTTTTAATTCTTTTGCTCAGTTTTCAATATAATTGAGCTACAATAAAAGCAAAATATTTCTCTCCACTTGTTTTCAGTTGTTGTTTTATCCATGTCCTCTGGCCGTATGGTAGCCCACCTTAGACTATGATCAATCAAGGGAGCCATGCATGATGCCTTTTGCGTAAAAGTTGCAGATAAAACACTAACAAAATTGTATACCTGAATTAAAGTAATAGACGCTTTCATCCGGTGAGAGAGGGAAGAAAAAAAAAGAGAGAAAGAGAGAGAGAGGGAGAGAGAGACGACAATGAGAGAGAGAGGTAAGAAGGGAAAAAACGAGAAAAACAGAATGACTCCATGCTGCAAACTTGGATCTTTCCTACCCAACACTGACTACAAAGGAAACAAAAGGAAAAAGACACAAAATAGTACGTACTCGCATAGAACATCATATTTGGACGCAAGTATATATGTATTTTCGAAGCTCACATTGATTTTCTTGACGTCTTAACCGCACAACCTGATGGGACAAACACATACACTAGCAAGGCTGGGGGTGTGAAGATTGTTGGGTATTTTTTTTTATAGCCTGCTCATCCAACAAAAATAATCAAAAACGGCGTAATATATTTGGGGCCTAAGGCGAACTCAAAAGTTCCAACATAAATATATTTGGAGACCTCAATGCATAAATAAGAAAAAAGATAATATTTTTTTTGGATAAGAGATACGTCCCAATATAAATGCATTTGCATGTCTCAATGCATTTATAGCTCTAAAGATATATAATATATGAGAGCCCAAATGCATTGGTATCCTCAATGTACTTGGACGCTCATCTTGAAACTTACTATAATAAATGCATTTGGAAACTGGAGCCTTAGGAGACTATCTTAGTCATCTAAGAATTGGGCCGGCCCTGAAAGTAATTATAAAATTATAAAAATATATCATTTTCTCTTATATTAAAATAGTCTGCTGTATTGTCTCGAGCCATTGGCACTCACCTTTGTTTTCTCTTCTTTCGTTGCCTTGGCAAAATGAATGGTGATAAAATTTAAGAGAATGAGAGGACACATCAAATTGTCGCATCAAGCAAGCAATTAACCATTTAATTAGTTGCTAACCTCATTACCATGGCTCCATGTTAAAAGGCCATGGTAACGAGGTTTTTGACAGAAGGCATCCCACAAGCTGGAGCCATAGAAGAAATTGGAATTACACGTTGATTCCTTCAGCTCTCAAAAGAAGAACTGAAAATGTAAATAAATAATTCCATAATTTAACGCAGCAAATATATGTCCAAGAAAAATATTAAAAAAAAAGTTAGTATTGTTGATCCAAAAAGATCATCAGACTTGATATGGACTATTGTAGCCACTGCGAATATTCAAGAGGATCATCAGATTCAATGTAGACCACTTTAGCTACTACAGATATCCAAAACGACCACTTGATTAGATGTGAATCATTTTGACCACCACAGATATTTGGAAGGATCCCAAAACTTGATGTAGATCACTTTGGTCATTACAAATAGGGCTAGATAGGGTCTACGAGTAAGATCCGATGCATCGGAAAATCGAATTGTATGCCAAATTTTCAAATCCTACTTATTATAATAGGAGCTACATATATCAGTTTATGATGCATGGATCATCAATGAAAGAAATAGAGACGTAAACCCTACTCTCGCAATTTTTTCATCTTTTTCTAAATTTCTTTTGGAAGCTTCGAGTTAAGCGGATTGAGAAAATTTCTCCTTCTCTCCGACCGGATTAATTATTGAGAAATAATGGCCCCACATCCGAAAAGTTGAGAGCTTTTGTGATTCTCATTTACTTTTAGGCCCATCTATCTAAATGTCTGAATTTTTAAATAAATTTTATAATAGTATTAAAGTCCATTGATTCTTCTTGCCTACCAAAATCTCCACGCTTCCGCTTGCTAATCCGCGTGCGGCCCCTTATTCCAAGTTCAATGTCTCGGGCTTCATCCATCTAAACGTCAACCTCAGGAGATAATAACATATTACCTTCATGTTAGAGCGTAGTGAACAATCCATTAGGTGAAATTACGGCAAGCCCATTAGGTACTTGTCCTGAAAGAATTGAAAGTTGATTCCACAGAGACTCCCTCATCAAAAAAAAAAAAAAAATCAGAAGGAGACTCGGCAAACGTTCGAGGACAGCCATGAGCAGATCACAGATTCATGGCAAATAACACTCGCTAGCCCTATGAGAAGCATCAAAAAAAAAAAAAAGGCACTCAGAGATATGCATATAGATAAAAGATCCATTGTGAAAATAGCAACTTCAGATAAAGTGATATTATCATAAGATTACACTCCATTTTTTTTCTGGAGCTTGGAATGGACCTGAATCTTTGGCAATCACAAACCTACACAAGGACAGCATTCCTCTTGAAAGGGTCGGATTCAGTTCTTGGGATCTGCTGCATAGTTATCTGGAAAACTGTAAGCAGGAGGAGAAAGGTACTTTAGGGGTGACAAATCTTAGATTAGTGAATCAATCTCTCCTAGCAAAATAGGATTGGAGATTCGCAAGGAATGAACCACTAGGCTTCTCATAGAAAGAAAAACTTTCGGCAAATTGAAAACCTAGAGGAGGAGGTTATGCAATCACTCCAAGAAACTTTTCTGGGATGACTTCAATTATCTGCATGACAGTTCTTAAAATCCACTATCCAGTCCTTTTAAACAATTACTAGCTTGCTGCAATCTAATAGTTCCATCTACTCTGCCTAAGGCAGCACAGGAAGAATACTCTTTTGGCTGATTTCAACCTTATCTTTGAACCCGGCAAGTTGGCGCGGAACGAAGACAAAGAGTACGTTCACTGCTGCCTCTCTTTTCTTTTCTTTTCTTTTTTTTTTCTTTTTTTTTGCGCTAAGCCGAGTCATCTATACAACACGTGTACAGATGCACCCAATAAAATTGGAAAACAAAACGTCCCAGAGCTCCCGAGGTACCTCCCCATTCCCTGCCCATAGGGTACTACTGGCATGGTTAGCCACATACGTGGCCACCCAATCCGCAGCCCCGTTGGCTTCTCTAAACACATGCTTCGTCTGGACCATCCCTCCGTCCTTCATCATCATCCATATATCGCGGATCAAGGGATGGTCGGCAGCACCGACCCTCTGATCCCCTGGATCCAACTAATGACCGTAGCCGAGTCACCCTCCAAAATGACTGATCTAGCTAAGAGCATACGCTGAGCGTGTCAAAGACCCGCCCAGGCAGCTCTCAGCTCCGCTCCAGGAATCGTGCAGTCAAATAACTGACAGCCTCCCACCGCCACAACCCTGGAGCTCAGGTTCCGAATAACGAAACCCGCTCCACCCTTTGTGCCACCATCCAGCACTGACCCATCAAAATTGATCTTGAGGAAGCTTGGGGGTGGGGTTTCCAGGTGTTTTCTCTTTGCCACTTCCTTAGTAAAAGAGAGTCAAATATCGTTTTGTTGCTTCTCCAAGGAGTTCGACAATCTCATTCTCCTGACTAGGTTATCTAATCTCTGTTCTACCTGGAGAAAAGAATACGTATCCAAGGATCTGCGATTCGCTGACTTCATGCTAATCCTTAATTTTCCTTAACAAGAAATCCTCTGCTGCAGCTACTTCATGCAAGGAATTTAGACATTTTAATGACTAGTCACAGCTCTGCCATCAAAGAGCTGCCAGGGTTCTTGAAACTGTGGATCGATGATAACAGCAAGTCCATGTCTTCTCTACTAACCCCTTCACTTGTTAAATTGGCTATTGTCACTAACTGCACCAGTAACCTCTTAATCTTCTCATTCTCTCTCTCGCGCGCGCGCGCGTACAGTACGTAACGATCATCTTTCCATAATTCTTGGTGGTTTTACCTCCATTAAATTTTTTTTAATTCTTCTATTTCGTGACTAGCTCCGATCTTCAATGATTCTGAATGCAGGGAACCTGTTCATCTTCACTCTTCCTTGCCCCCAACAACAACGGCTTAGCTGATTCCTGAATGGCGTTTAGAATCCGAGGGGCTCGAAGTTTCTATCACTTGATTAACAATGGTGGACTGTTAAGCCCGATGCCGAAACATTTTTGGAGCGGTGTGGCTCCCCTCACAGTGAAAGTTCTTACATGGTTGGCGATTCACAACGAGGTGCTTGATATGGATTATTTTTTTTTTTTCGAATGAAGGAAGGCGAAGTGCCACCCAGAATTTTTATTGAGGTAGAAGAGAAGACAAGAATGTAAAAATGGTGATCATCTCTCTAAGAGAGCTGGAAAGTATCACCTAATTACAATGCATGATAGGAGCCGAGCCTGAAGCTCTGAAACAGGATATGCTGAAACTGAAAAAAACAACAGAACCAGACCATTAAAAACAGAGAACATGAAAAACATGTAGCCAAACTGAAGACAGACCCATAAAAAACAGCACACAAACTGAATTAAAACAGAGACAGGGTGCTGCAAATTGTCGGCGAAAACTTGGCGCTGAGGCTTTTGCAAAAGCTGATCTGAAAACAGAGACTGTTCAATCTGGGGCAGTAGAAAAACTGTTACCAGATCCGGAGCGGAGGCCGACCATGGAGGTTTGCTAAAATGGCACATCTGAAGAGACAGTCTGACATTTTTTTTTTTTTGAAGACGTAGATTTTGTTAAAACTCTATGGCTATCCATGAGCAGGGCCGGCTCAACCCTTAGGCAACTGAGGCGGTTGCCTAAGGCCCCGGCCTAAAGAAGGCCCATCGTAGGAAATGCCTCAAAGATAAAATGGAAAGAAAAAAGGCCCCCAGTAAATTTTCCTTAAGCCGGTCCACTACAGGGAAGGCCTCAAAGACAAAACGACCTTAGGCCCCCAAATACATTGGGCCGCTCCTGTCCATGAGGCATCGGTTTCGAATTAAGGGCGGTCAGTGTGGAGGAAAAGAAGAATACTTAAAGCCCAAATGCTTGGACTGGGACTGTTTTTTTTATCCCTGCTGCATGCTCAGAAAATTCCACTTGGTCTGCGGCCAGTCATGCTGCAAGCCTGCGTCTTCTAAACTGCTGCATTGATAAATTTGTCGGCAATGGTGGCATCTGCATTCAAATCCAACGCTCATGTGCTCAACCCCTGATGTATTGGAGGGTGTGAGGATCCTCTCTTTTGATTTCTTCTTTTTCTTTTTTCTTCTTTTGGTCTTTTGTTTTCAGGTGGTCCTCATGAGATCCTAAGAGGGTGATCAGCTAAGGCTGATCTTCCTCTTTCTTTTCTTCTTTTCTCTTGGGATCCTCTTTGAGGCTCCTGTCCTTTGCATCATTTCATACTCTAAATGAAATGATGATGGCTTCATCTCTGCTCAAAAAAATAATGGCCATTTTTCAAATAATTATCTATAGGATTGATAAAAGGAAGTAGTGGTGGCATAATGTACTGACTCTTGTGGCTGTTCATTCTTACAGTAACTGCAGTTTGCCGGTGGCCTGCGATATCTGCTCTGCTGACCGTTTGAAAACATCCAATAAAAAGCTATACAAATTCATACAGGACCTTAAAGATAATTACACTGTGCAAAAGGGTTGTACCGTTGAGAATCATAGGGACAAAAACCTTTGAAAAAAGTCCTATGTATCAAAGAAAAACCAAACCATATAGGCCAAATATAGCCGAAGAATAGTAGAAGATCTATTACATCTACGTAATCGAAACCAAGACAAGACATGGCAACTGACACTATACAGACCATGCCAAACATATAAACCAAATTAACTCCAGCAACCAGGATTCTCATGTGAGTCATACCATTTCAATTTGCCTCGGCCAAGGTATAAAGCCTTTCAGAAATGGTTAAGGAAATGCCCCTCTCTGAAGTTTTGTACGGTTGCCTTTTTGGCAACAAGCCATCCATATGCAAACACACCATGCTTGTTATAGCTCTGCAATGCTTGCCTACTTGGCAGTAAAGCATCATCCTTAACATTAATCATAAGTAAATTTATTTTAATGTCCAAGAACTTGATTATGATATATTGTATAAGTAGATGATATAAACAAAGTCTGCTTTCATTTCACTTGGATGGAAAAAGCTCTCGTTGATGCTGATGGTAAACCCTCAAAGAAATTGTTGGCAAATTAGGAGTTAGAAAGCTAGGCCCTAGTAATTCGGCAAGGTTTGATAGATTTGGTTGGAGCAGAATTTGTGTCAGTCGACGCCTTGGAATATTTCACCCAAACTAGTTGCCTGTCTACAAGTCCAAAGTGGTGTTAAGAGCTATATGTTGTGGTTACCTCATCAAGTTTGATTATAAATAAGGAAGAAACAAACATATTTGTTCCCAAGAAAAACAGAACATCTTTATCACAGAAACTTGTTTTTCAGGTTTTATAAACTTTCTGTTCCAGACGATTTTAATGAAACGTAATTCTAAAAATATTGTTATAAAACTCGGTGATTTTAAAATATGATATGAATTCTATGAGGTCTCGTGCGGGCGTGTGTTTAGTCCCACATCTGTTATTCTCTGGGAAAAACTTGGATACTTATACAAGACTAAGAAATCTAAATAATACCTTCCAGCTAGCCATTAGGGGTGAGGTTCTAGAATGTTATAAATTTATTTTGGTTAAAACTGGCAACTAAACAGCCTATGTGATCTTCTTTCAAACTTAAATAATTTTTTAAACCAAATTTGAATACAATATCTTATATGGTTGGATCATGTCAACTCATCTTTTCAAGCTTGTATTTGTTTAAGCACTTGCTCCTCTAATAGCCTCTACCACCTAGAGTCACCTTTATCCAGCTAACAGTAGAAATTATTAACAAAAAGGCTTAAGGATACATTAGTTAATCAAGATAATACCACGTGAAAAAGAAAACACAAATGGGATACCCTAAAAGATCTTTAGAAAACAGTAGAAAGATACAAATTAGAAAAGTATTTTAAGAGGCCAAAATCAACCCAACTTCCTGTCTTAACCATGGCATCAATACCATCAGATGCTTTTTTACTGATGACAGTAACTTCTAAAATTACCATATTTTGATTTCTGATCCTATTCCTAAACCCTAGATACTAAAAAAATTGATGCAAAAAGCAATGTGTGTAAGTATGGAAGTGTTAAAAATATGAGCCAGATGCTTAGGGTTAGGATTCGAGAAGGTGTAGGACCATTGATTAATTTGTAATTGATTGTGCCAAATAGAGTCAACTTTACCAAACTTTGTCAGCCTTCTAGTACTATATAAAGGCTACTCCTATACATTATAATGACAAACAGAAATACAATTCTCTTTTCTTATTCTTCTTTTTCAACATGGTATCAAAGAGTGAAGCTTTGAACAAGGCTAATGAAAGGGGAGAGAGTCTCATTGGTCAAGGTTTTGGAAGAGAAAGTACGTGGAAATCAAAACGAAAGAGGGAGGAGGAAAGGGTTGAAGAACAAATTTGCATATTGGAACCTTGGGCGTGCCAAAGACTTCAGGGTCTTCACTCGAGATGCAGCATCTCGGCCCTACCCAGCAACTCGAGATATAGCCCAATGAGTCGTGGCGATCCAAGCCCACGTACACGTGGGCCTGCAGATGGCCCAAAATAAGCAAAGAAACAGGCTCTAAGATAGGGTTGAGTTGGGTGCGGAGATATCCCACACCCAACTCAAGATCAGGTTGATTTGGGTTAGGGTTAATGCATGGAGATTAGGTTTTGGGTTAGACTTTGCCCTCAGGCCAACCCAACCAGCCTGAAATGTAGTCTTATTGAAAGTTTCACTTGTGACAAAGCACCATAAAGAATTGAAAGTTTTCAAGATACCAAAGACCAGCGTTTTAACCTAAGCACCCTCACCTTGTTCTTGGTCTGCTTGGGATTGAGGGGAGGAGCTATGTCCTGCTTGAAAGAGTGGTTCTCATGTGAGCTCAAATGGTGTGTGTGTGGTGTATCCACACGTTCTCTCATGTAACAACCTTTAATATTTACAACGTTGGCAAGGAAATATGAACCATAATAAAAGATGTAACAGCTCATGCCGCATTTCCATTTTGCCCCCATGCACTAGCAGTCCTGCCACATTTTATTGAAAGGGCAAAAACAACAGCGAGAGAGAGAACGTACGTGGGCTCCATATTTAAAATAAATATATAATTTTATTATATATATATATATATATATATATATGATATAGTTGATTATTTTAAAATACATAAATATGCTAGTAGAGTTGGCGGCG
>JAOXJJ010000359.1:4751004-4826180 GCA_025769935.1 Phoenix roebelenii | reverse complement strand
CCGATCTCTCCCCATGATCTCCTGCATCTATCCCTCTCTCTCCACCCTCATAATCTCTCGCCCCCCCCATCCGGTCCTCCCTCCCCAACCCAATCTCCCCTCAACAAAAACCCTCATCCATAGAGAACAAAGGCCCACACTACATAGCCTCATGCCATCCCTCCCTCGATCCCCCCCCCCAACATCCCCCACCATGTGGGCTTGGATTGGAATGGGCTTATTTGGGGTTCAGACGAGCCTCATATCAAGCTCGGGATGGACTTGAAATTAGAATTTCGGGTCCAGGCCCGGTCAAAGCCTGAAAATTTTTCCAGCCTCAAGCCTAGGCAGCAGCAAACCCAACCTAGCCCAACCCAATCCACCCCTGCTTGTATACTTCTCATAGAGAAAATGTTAAATGCATGCTTATTGTACATCTAAACTACTTCTGCTATTAAATTTCTTATAAGATGTTAAAGTTTTAGTAAAGATGATAACAGGGTGGGTTTCTAGAAAAGCCTACGGTTTTATTTGTAGATCACGTAGTTGATGCTTTGTTTTGGCACACTTAAAAACATAACTAATGTCATTAACCAACCTTTGAATAAATAAATGGTAGATTTTGACTATGTCTTGCATACATTATTGCAATCGCTGGAGCAGACATCTTATACCAACCTTAACAGTAATGTGTCAAGACGATCATCAACATCATTGCCATTTCCATCACCAGCCAAGTGTGGAAAAAAGAAATCTGTGCATGCTAGTCCATTGGATGAAGTTATTCCATCAGCATAGAGGATATCCATATCGGAGGGTTCATATTCCACTCTACATATATCAACAACCTGAAAAGTGATGAATAACATTTTAGATTAAACAGTAGCCTTTGCACATAATAAATAAGATACTACAAATATTTTTTGTCCAGACAAAGTTTCAATCCACCCATTACTTTTGTTAGGATGAAATTGTGTAACAAATAACAGACGAAAAGGATAAAATCCTTGAATCTTATGTCCGCTGTGAGTTGATAATTAGTAAATACATATGACAGTAGCAAGATAGTGTTATGACAACTAACAAGCTCCTGCCCAAAGGGAGGAGGGGGCTGGGCTAAGAAGCAAATTTGACTAAAAATCATATTTCCTATTAACGTTTTCTAGCTAGCAAATTCCACCCAACTCAATAGCAAAATTGACCAATTCCATATTTCTGAGTGTCATATAGATACATGAAGCCTTTATACGTAGCAAATAGAATAAACAAAGATACTTGTCTGGTTGAGTTTCTCTTTTCCTCAGAAATGTACTTAACATACCTACACAAGGAAAATATGATACAAGGAAATAAACAACCTTTCCATCTAATGGGTTTGTTGATTTGTGGAATTGACAATTTGATCATTGAAAAAGTAGCTTTTAACCATACAACCAGGGAAGCATATCCCGTCATATACTAGTTACAGGGGATAAGTTATTTGAAGTAGTTTTGGTTATTAATTTTATTATATCTTTACTATAATGTTCATGTATGTTCAAAGAGCTTCTTCTTGGTTGCTTTCAGGGTTCTACTTTAAGTAGGCTTAGTGCCTAAAAATCTTAATCTAGTTATAGTTTTGACTAAGAAGGAAATCTAAGAGTTACTAGGATTAAGTTAAAGAATACTTTAGGTGCAATTATGCATGACAAATTCTAATTTTTTGTCTTTTGTTCATCAAGAAGTCATCTTCTATTTTCTCATTATCTAGTGTAACAGAATCTTTAATATTGAACTAACTTCAATTGCTATATGTTTGGCAAGTCATCATAGAAGCCACTACCTTTCCCCTTGGAAAAAATATTTCTTTCATTTTTTGTGTTTTGTGCGCCTAAGGCAAAGAAAACCTACCTATACAATGTCTTGTCCTGTAAAGATCTTTTCAGTTGTAACAAGTATCTTGAGCTTTTACTTCTTCCTCTGCATCATGATGTCAATGGTAACACCATCTTCAACCTAGGCAAGGATTCAGAGGGTCCATATGATCGTAAAGACTACATGCAGCAATCCACTTCATGCCTTTTTTTCCATATCGTACACTTCTCTCCTTCCATCTACTTATTTAAATCACTTCAAAATCCTATGGAAAGTTAAAAACCTTGAGATCTGAGATTCAATCCTTGGCATCGGGACCCATCTTGCAGTGGTTCAATTAAGGCCCTCTTTGGGAAAATCCTGCCGGATCCGGTGAGATTTGGGAGGATGAGGAGGAAAAGGAGAAAGGGAGAGAGCAGGGGAGAGGAGCAAGAAAGGCGCAAGAGTGTCACGCTTGGCCAGTCCCCATGGGATGATAAAAATGATCTCTCATCTCTCAAGGTCATTTCTTTCAACCCAGGAGAATAGGGCAGGCGCGACCCCATGGGCTCTCCCTCTAGGCCTTCTGCTCCCCCATTCCTTCTCCACATTCTCTTTCCACCCTACCCAGCCAATTCCCACAGGTTTTTCCCAAACATGCCCTAAAAGCAAATTCAGGTCTCCAGTCACATAACAGTTAGCTATTAAACTTCCTCCAGAATTTAATAAAACCATAAATCCATAGTTCCCTATACATAAACCTGCACGTCCGCCATGGCATTGTGAAGTCTGTCCCTAGTTCATTTTAGTTCAACTTCCAAGTCATATCTAATGTTCAAATAATCAAGGCTTCAGGGTTTATTGTCCTTGTCTCCTACTGAGGCCTACAGATCTCCTATTCCTTGAAATAGATTTCAAGAAACCCTTTTTACATACAAGGATGGAAGGTCAGGAATGAACTTCTGTGAACCAAAATGAGAAGTGATAAGAATCATTAATGTTAAGGAATAGAGAGCATTTATACCATGATGAAGATAATGTAGGAAAAGAAGAATGGAAAGTGTTAATTACCTGCTCTAAGAAATAACTGGCAACACTAGGGAGCAATGGTATTTCATTTCTCCGCCTAAATGTCGCTTGAATAGCAGCATCATTCCACAATTCCTCGACTAATGGGGCATATACACGAGTAGCAGCTGGGAAAACAGCTTCAAGGTTACCAGAAGCCAAAATTTTGAGAAGCCAATCAGAAAAGGCTTTCAGCCGTGGACTGATGTAGTATTCTGTCATATCATGTTCATCTGATCCATTGTTTTCTGCTACCAACAAATTTACCTTTAATACAGTTCTTAATTCATTGCGCAATTAAACAGCAGTTTTGCATCATACCAGACACAGTGAAAAGGTTCAGAGAATAAATTTCCTTAAGATTTTTTAAGAAATGAACATAAAACAGAGAAAAAGGAACTGAGCAATAGACCAGTGCTCACACCCTCTCCTCCAAATGAAGGAGGTTCCCTGTTCGAAGCTCAGGTATCTCCCCAAGAAGTTGGACTCCACCAAGGGCAGGGGATGGGGGAGAAGAGAGAGAGAGAGACAGAGAGAGAGGAGAAGGAGGAGGACAAGGACATATTCAGCTATATTAAGATATATCTGCTGAAAGTGCTTTTGGTATACAGTAAGAACTGAAAAACAAGATAACAAAAATATCAATACTCATAATGAATTAAGCGAAAATTTATGTGGTAGTAAAATAAGAAAAGAAACAAACAAGTTGTCAATGCAGTGTCACAACCAGGAATGTTTTAGAGTGTGTTATGAGAATAGAAATTTGCAAATCCCTAATGTAATTTAGAAAACATTCTATAACCAGCAATGCAAGTAGCAAATGTGAAAAAAACATCCTAACCCTTGGTTTCTCATAAAGGAAAGACAGGCCAGCCAAAACTTTGATCAAGAGAAAAAGGAACAACGATAGATAGAAAAGTCATCCATCAATGCATGTCGCCTCAAATTTTGTGCTCTTTTATGATGACAATAAAAATCCATCTCTGAAAGAACTTTAAATCAGCATTAACGGAAAAATGTTTCATAAACGAGCACAAAAGATTATCTCCTCAAATAGAAGAGAAGAAGATGCAGTTGACATAACTCATGTCAGTACCGGCATCAGCTAGTAGTGACCACCTTTCTAGCCCATTTGTGGTCATTTGTCAAGCTTCTAATCATGATGAGCCAAGTGCTGATAATTCTTTTAGATACCCAGATTCAACATTAACTCATTAACTGTCATGAAAGAAATTCAGAGAAACTACAAGAAATTACTAGAAGGATTTGACACGAATTCATCCCATGTCCAAAGTTCCATAAACATCCTGAACTTTCAACTTTAGAAAATAGAGCATCTAATGGTTCTTAACTTCTTATTATCGAGATATTATCCAAAGCATAGGACGCCAATATTCCCAACCCCTTTTTATCAAAGCACTTGCTAATCCTGATTCCCATTCAAATCAATTAATTTAAGAAAATTAAATTCCAGGAGGGAAGTTGCTTTACTAAATGTTTGCCTCACCTAAACCTCCTAGGTTCTTACTCTCTTTAATTTGAACCTGATCCAGTCTCAGAGGATACTAACTATCCAAAAGTCCTTGGATGATAAAGAATCATCATATAGGAGCAACTGTCTCACCACTTCATTATCCCTTTAGGATCCATACTATAGCAAAGTCAACATATTACCCATCCATATTGCATAAATGTATATAGTTACCAGTTCAAAAACATTGAATACTCACTTTCAGTATCATAGCAACTATCCGTTGGAACTCCATTATTCAGTGATTAATAATTGGCAGAAGCTATGAAATTCATATAATATGGTAGTTACATAATCATTGATTTGTCTCTAAAGAAATCAATATTTCAATTTCATGATATACAATTTCTTAATAACTTATTTGTACAAGAAATAAGAACAGAAATAATTGAAACTAGTTGAAGATCATACCTGGGCCTGAAGAATGAAATTGCTTGCTTTTCCTTTTGTCGGTCAAACTCTCTTCCTCAAACCGTTCACGCCCCTCAAGTAGTATTCCAAGATAGTTATATATGTTTCTCTGTATCACAAGCTTAATATCTTGACGCTCATCCTCTGAGAAAGGAACACTTCTGTACAAGAACTTGGCCTGAGATAAGTATTCAGCAAATTCAATCAGCTGGCTGATAATACAGGAGATGGAAAAAGTAGCTTCAAAGTGAACATCTCAATGTGTCATTATGCATTATATGGTAAAATATATATGTATTGATCTCTTTAATACAAAATTCAAGCGCATGGTATATTACAATAAGGGCAGAACAGTGGTAAGGAAGTCTAGTAGATCTAGAAGCATGTTGATTCGCCTAAGAGAAAAAATAAGTTGCATTTTACACAATCATCCTCCTTAACTTAGCATTTTATTACATACCAAGAGTTTGTACTAGCTGTAGCATGACAAACCTTACCAGAAAAATAGTTATGAGCACACAATGAGAACTCAAGCATCAAAGGAAGCTTTTTCATACCCAATTCAAATGACAGACAAGGCAGTTCAGAATGACTAAAGAAGGGTTCAATCAGGAATCAAAAACGATAAGACCTTGCTAATGAAATCCAACTAGGCAACACATGGCAATGTAACACAGTATTATCAAGCCAGTGAGACAAAGTCCAAAAAATGTCTACTATAGTTTTCCGATCCTGAAAGCTCTTAATTTCACTGTGTATACAGCTATATTGCTTGAAAACTGTGCCATGTACGGGTGGGGTGGGGGCTTGTTGGAGGTTGACCACCCTAAGATTTGGAAATTTAGCCAATGTTTTTAAAACCAGACCAGACTGGTTGGTTCGACCAGTTTAACCGAGAATTGGTCGCCTATCCGATCCTGTTCAAAAGATATTTTAAAAGTTGTCAAAACTCAGTCAAACCTGAAAGAACTGGATAAACCGATCAGACTGGCCAGTCCGGTCTGGTTCTCGTGCTACCTCCCCGTAATTTAAAAGGAGTCAAAACTCAATCCAACCTTGCAGCTACCATAATCGGTGAGTGAGGCATGCTACCTCACCCTAATTCCTCCTCCCTCAACTGGTTCGAGCCACCACCGCCCTCCTCCCAAAAGTCTCTCGATCTCTCCATCTCTCCCCCATATATAGAATCCACTGCCCAATCGGTGGCCAAAACACAGCCTCAGCCTCCTCACCCTCTTCCTCGTCGTTGCCTTCTGCCAGTATAGAGGACCAAGCCCTCTTCAACGCAGTCACCCATCAAGACCACACTGCTCTCCGCCGCTGCCACTCAGCCATGGGCTTCGGCGAGGCTTGCCTCCTCCATCCTCTTTAGGGTCAACTCAGCTATCGAATACCTCCTTATATTTGCCATGATGTCCTTCAACAGCGGCATCTTCATTACCTTAGTCACAGGGCTAGCTGTCGAATATTTGTTGTTTAGGAGCCGAGGGGAGGAGGAACTCATTACCTTGGAGAACCGCTGTGTTTCCACCTAATCGAAACCTAATCGTTTGGTATTTGCCCTCAACTGTATTTTTTTTGTTTTCAATTTGGATTTTATCTATAGAAATCGTGTGAATTATGGCCCAATCATTTAACTCATGTGATTGAAAAAAGAGTTTAAATGTGTAAATGGTTTTGGTGATCTAGTTTGGGGATTGAAGAATTTGAGTTTGAAAATTAAACAGAGAAAAGCAAATGAAAAAGACAAAGAAGAGTTTTTGATTGAGCTAGGTTCATATTATTTTGATTTATTTGCACAGATTTGGTGTTCGTTAATCGAAAAATAGGTTAAAAATGTATTTATATATTTTCTATTTTTTCTATTTTTAAGATTTTTTTCCTATTTTTTCTATTTTCCTTTTTTTAGATTTTTTAAAAAAATAAAATATAATTATGATGTATTGAATATTTAGAATTTTTTCTATTTTTTGGAAATCGGGCAGCTTGCCGATTCACCATCTAATCTGGTTTTAAAAATATTGGATTTAACCAACTGCTATTGCTGAGGTCTTTTTTTCTTTCTATGGGATTCAAGCCGGCCCAATCCAAAGCTACTCTTGGATATTTATAAATATAGGCCTAACCCGGCCAGTAATCCTATGATTTTGCTAGTTGTATTGTCCGAACCCAAGAATCTCATACGATTATCAGCCCAATCGTCCAAACATGCCCTAATTTGGAAGAGATTTGCTCCATCCAAAATTGGAATTTAACTAACTTTATGACTCCTAATCTATAATGATTTACTCCATTCCAACTGTGCATGGCAATTCGTCATGGTCTGAAATTCCCATCCACTTATTTTCTTTTAGGAAATTCTAGTGGCTCATCACAAGGCAAACCATGATGTCAGACCATAATCAAAGCCCCCTCCCCCCAAGCTGCCGCACCCCCCCCCCCCCCCACACACACAAAAAAGATTCCTTCTAGATTTTATTTAATTTCTTAATCCAGCAATCACTATACTAAATAAGCAATTTAAGGATCCACTGTTACGAGATATTTTTCTACTGTAAATTGAGCATATAGAGAAGAGGCATTGAGAGCCTAAGCAAGCATCACTAATTAGCATAGGTATATAACCTTTTTTACTTTCTTTTCTTTTTTCTTTCTTTATTAAGCAGCAGTATGATGTTTCTGGTGACACCATTTTGGACTTTAAGTTGAAAGATAGGCAGTCTAAATACTGCCCAGAAGGTGATAAATAAACAGATGCACATACAATTACCCAAAATCTTAAAGAAAACAATTTTAAAAGCCAATTTAAAACCTATGATTACATAAGACCCTTAGTTTTCTAGAGATGCACCTATAGATATTCCTAAATATTCTTCCAATTCATTTGCCTAGATCATGATTGGAAATTGAAAAACAAGAAAACAAAAAAAGTATTAAATTGAAATTCGTGTTTGCCTTGTATGCAATCATGATAGTTTGCAGACTAATCGTTGATCATGGGATGCTATTATTGCCTCTGCTTGGGCAAAGTACTAGCTCCACCACTATGCTGATATAGTTCTATGAACCACCTTCCAGTACGCCAGCCCTCCATAGCCAAGGAATTGTTTGCTCATGTAGCCCAAAGATCTAGTTCTTCCCCTTATCCTCAAAGCAAAGTAATACTTTCATGTTCGATATATGCCTTCCAATGTCCACTTCTGCTCTTTCTGCAGCACTTCTACTTGACTACAAGCAACACAAGTAAAAATATCCCAGTGCTCCACGGGAAGTTTGTCATGTATAATCCTATTCACCCTAATACACGGTGAAACTTATTAACAATTTCTAGTAAGTTTGCTGCCGTAGACTTTCTCATTCAACATGGATTTATCTAAGCATCACTGGATAGAGTAATAATGGCTTTGTAAAATTCTACCAGATCAATGTACCACCATGGTTGAGTCTTTTAACTGACATTAATAATGGAACTTGATGACATCATATTCAAGAGCAAAATGATGTTTTTGATCTCAAATAACTGCCATGCTCCTTGTGACTAAATAACCTGAGGTCTTCTCATTACTTCAGGTGGCTCACAGTTCTATCAAGGAGTGATCTTACCAATAACTTACATAATGAAGATTTATTCTTTTTTCAATCAAGAACCTTTTTTCCCAAATAACTAACATATTAATTCTTATACATGGTTTATACATGTCCTTATCATAATAATTGTAAAGAATCTTGTTGAGAATCTTCTCAAGCATCTTCTCACACAACATATATCATGCTGCTAGAGATCTACCCAATCCATCATAATCTACATCTCCTCAAAAGCAGCACATTCCCCTTTACTATCCAACAACTGGCCCTGTATAAGTCCATGATTATTCTGCCTCCTTTTTAACCTTTCCTTCTCCATCAGGCTTATAAGACATCTGCATCTTGGTAAGAGCTTGAAGATACGGCCGGGAAGGGGGGGGGGGGGGAGAGAGAGAGAGAGAGAGAGAGTATAAACCTTGTTCCTTCATAGTGCATAGCCATAAATGCATCTTTTATCTTGGGCAAGCTTTAAGGATCCCCTTTTGCTATATCAAGAGCTTCATGGCTACATCATCCATTAGTTCATTTTAAATTTTTAATTAATCTTCTCTGTAACATTTTCATTGTTTCTTCCCAACTCTTAGAAAAAACAGGTTCAGGTTCAAAAAATGTTAGAGCAATCAATATTCTAGGAAAAAGTTTGAAGGCTGAAATTAAAAAAAAAAAAAAAGAATAACAATAATTTATCATTAAGGATATTACACTAAAAGTAAGTATGTTGAATGTCATGATTCATTAGGGTTCTGATACCAGGCAATAGTTTGAACTGATGTGACCTAACTTGATTTGAATTATATGGTTTAACTCAACTTGTGAACTGACTGTGCTACTAACAGATGATATGGTGTTAGCCACTGAGACATGAAACATGACCTACTGCTACCCCATCCCCACCAAAAATGAAACTGTCTCATTATTCCATATGCTATTGGACCTCAATATTATTGGTGGCAAGTTCAACGATCATATGTAAAATTACAACGACTAAGTTTAATCCTTGTTAATAGGCTTTCAGCACTCAAAAGTTCATTGCCTTAGCCAGTATAATATCTAACATTTGTCGCTGAAACCTCATAAACATCACTCAGATCTTAATGTATACCCTTCGATAGCTATTCTCCACATTAAAGTAAAATACCAAAGTGGATCCTTTTCTTATTACTTTCCAGCATAAATTGATTCCTCTTAGCAACAATATTGGCACAAAGCTTGATATTGTTAATGACTCTGAAACTGTCTTAATTAACTAACCTCTCCTGTTGGTCCTCCTACAGAGTGTGATGCAAGTCTACACTAATGATCACAGCCACTTTCTTTGCAATTTGCATGTGAATATGTTTTATAAAATACCAATTTTCTTTTTCTTTTTGTTTTTAATTTGTGAAGTATATTCTCATATTTTTCTACCTAGAATCGCCCACAAGAATTAAGCATGCTAAAAGCACACAATGGTCCAAATTTGGAGAAGTAGTGCTCATGATTTTAAATTAGAAACTGGAAAAGTGCATAAGAGTTCGCATGGCAGTAATAAATTTCATTTTAGATATTTTTGTAGCTCTTGTATTCCCTCTTAAGATGCTTGGGATCTTGTATCCATCTCTTGAGCATAAGCACAAGAATTGTCAGCTAAAGTTGAATAAAAAATCTCCATACTCATAAAATACTATTTCATTTAACGGAGAAATATAAATATCACCAAATCACCATTTATTTTGATTTCTTACAGCATCATAAAGCAAAAGATATTCCCTTGTGACCAAGGTCCACTGTACCGACCATACCGACGTACCGGTGGGCACCAGTATCGGTACGGTACCGATACCATATCGAACCGAATCGGTACTGTACCGGTTCGGTTGGTTCGGGCCAAAAGCCAAAAAAAAATTGAGGTCAGTACGAGCCGGTCGATACCAGCTGATACCGACCTATACTGGTTGCGAATAGTCGGAATCGAAAAATATGATTGTACCGTACCGATTCCGTCCGGTACCGATACGTACCAGCCCGTACCGATCGGTACACCGATCCGTACCGATCGGTACGGCATACCATGCTTGTGACGCACATAAATCAAAGATTATAAGAGTGACGATCGCATTTGTAATCTTCAGTATGTTTTATCCGGACATTGCATCTTGTCCTTATGCAAGAGTTGAAAACCAAAGCTCTTGATATGAGAGTGCCTAGGAAGCATCTATGCAAAATGATAGATATCATAAAATAACAAAAATAATTGTGTTATTTTTTAACAAAATACATAGTACTGCAGTTCATGAATGATAAATGGTATGATGTTAGCTAATACAGCTCATACTAAATTATGGTTGAGTTGTTAGCATGTGATAGATATAAAAGATGACCAATTGAAAACTGGAAGAAAAGCATCAAAATGAGCTGGATCCAAACTGGCCATGGGACATAGGAAGAAGATTCTGGCTAATGATTACTAAGACCATGTTTAAGGCCTATAATTTGCTCTCAACTTTCTCGAATACTTCTTTTTGTCTAATTTAAAATTTTTGGTAATATTATACATATAATTGGTTGCACTCAGCATCAATTTAGATGCTTTCATGCTTCAACTACAGGTATGATTGTAGCTCAAACATAAATAGGTACATGTAACTGTATGTATATATTTGTGTTCGTGCATGGATAGATCTGTGTCTATTTAATCTGCAATACCTGTTTAAATATGGTACTTGTCCCTGATCCCTGATCCCCAACCAAAAGAAGCCTCTGGAGTGTCTTTTGTTCAAGGTAGTCAGGAACAGCTCTATTGACCATGTTATTCACTTCTTCACCAGAAAGATTTGATGGATTACTAGGAATAGGCAATGATAAAACAGGGCCAAGCAGCTTCAGTATAGGCTGCCAAACAAGTAGTCAAAAACGTATTAATTTCAATATGATCTACAAAATGAAAATAAAAAGTTTGAAGGAAGAAGATCGGGGCTCACCTTCCCCCAAATCTGGTCTTTTATATTCTTCTGCCCCTCCTCCTGGTATGTCCCATCAGCATTCACCCAAAAGTGAGGCTTCCCAGCACATTGAACTCCTGCCCACTACAACATAGACATGTTTGCATCTGCTTCTATATCCAAATCAAAAATTTAAATGCTCATATATAATGGTTTGTTGATAAACCTTAAGCATCCGCAGCTCAACTTTTGTAATCTCTCGTCCATTAATCAAGACTCCAGTGTTCCCATTGCTTGCATTATTCATAATATTGCCCCCAACATTCAGATTTGGACTGATGACCTTGTGAGGTTTGTGTCCTTGCTGTTAATTCGTTCATCAAAACAAATCCAAACAACATGCTGAGCCTTTTGCAAGTACTCTAATGACTAAGCTCATGCACTTTGCCAAACAAAGGACAATTCTCGACTTGAAAAGATGAATACTAGACTACAGTTGATTGAATACGACCCATAACATGAAAACCTTTTAGAGTATGTTTAAACAACAGAAAATGAGATCATATTGGCAAACATTGATCCTTATTGCACTATCAACACATTCCAGTTTCTTATAGAAGTGATAAAGGGAGAAAGTAGATGTTTTTCATAATTCACACAATGAGATAGACTTATTTCAGAAAACTAAAGAAAAACTTTCGTGGATTCCGCGATCAAAACTCCAGTAATTGGGTTCAACTTCTTCGAAGAAAAAAATGTAGTGGGTATGCATATGCCAGTTGTTTGCTCACCTTTCCCCAAAATCCCGAGAATTTATCATACCAATAGTATCCTGGCTTCAGCTTAGAGGGCGGGCACGGACAGCTCTGCAGCAAAACCATCTCCTCTTGGGTAAGTTTCTTCTCATTCACAACAATATCTTCTGGTCTTAGCTGGTTCGCCTCGCAGTCCATCTCAGACCTCATCACCTGCTGGACTTCCAACGAACTCAGTAATCTCTTAAGCATTCGAGAGGGCTTCCCCAACTTCTCCCTCTTAGTCTCCATTATCGAAGACCCAATGCAAGAAACACACTTTCTCCCTTCCGGCATGGAGCCCATCGCCCACAGTACACATCCACTGCAGTACTTTGCGTCGCAAGCCAAGCAAGCCTCCTTTTCTGTGAATCGGCTCCCTTTCAAGCATTGGTAGCATGCTTCCTTCTTTACCCTCCTCCCTCGAGGAGATAATCCAATCGCCGGGGAAGCCGGGCCACTGGACCGGGCGGAGTCTTGGAACGTCACGAGCACGGCTCTCTTTGCCTCGGGATTAAGGGCCTCATCATCCCCCGAGGCCGACGACCGGAATTCAGACTCCGAGCTGAGAGCCGACTCCGTCCAAACCCTGACAGGAACCGTGTCGTCCGGCGAACCCTCCAATCTCTCGCCTTTCTTGAACTCGCTGGAGAACCCCACCACGTCGGAGCTGCCGGTGCCCTCCAAAGAACCCTCGAGCCCCTCGCCCTCCTCGACCTCGCCGGAGAACCCCAGCACACCGGAGCTATCAATACCCTCCGAGGAACCGTCGAACCCCTCGACCTCCTTGAGTCCCACCGCGCCGGAGCTGTCAATAATACCATCCGAGAGCTCCGCGGAGCGGTCTGGGAACGCGGCAGACCCCAGCGCGCCGTAGCTGCGAACCTCGACGGAGTCGAGGCGGTCCATCGCCGTGTGGTTCTCGATGACCGAGGTAGGTGATGCGCCGGCCGGGTCGACGACGAGTCGCCCGATCTTGGAGGGCTTCTTCAGCGGGCCTGGGGACGGTAGGGACGGGACGACAGGGTTCCGCCCGATCTCGATGGGGATAACCTCGGGGATGTCATATGGAACCGGGGGGCCATGGTACTCGATGGCGAAGGGGTAGTCGGCGGAGTCCACGGCCAGCGGCGGAGCGCCAGCGGGGAGCATCTTCTTCAAGAGCCGCTCCATTTTCAGCGATCGATAGACGCCAGATCTCTAGACCAGATCGGAATTCATTCTGGAGTTAATTCTGGGCTCCGATGGTGGAATATTTTTCACGAACCCTAACCCCAACCCTAGCTTTTCTCCCCCCCTCCCTTTCGAACTTTCAAAGCACCCGCGCATGAGGGAGGGAAGGGAGTGACGGAGTGGGAAGGCGACGACGCGGGAAGGCAAGGAGTGGGGCCCATCGAGGACAATGACCTGGCGGTGGTTGATTTGTTGGACCCACAGCACCTTATGTCTGCTTGGAATCTTCGATGGGGCCCGCCGTCTTTCCTGGGCCGTTGAACGTGTCAGACACGGTACACCGTAGTTTGGGGCACGAGGGTGGAAGAAAGAACGGGGAACAGCGTTCGGTCTAGCAAACGGATGGTTGCCACGTTGCAGGTGATGCGTAGGGTCCAGGTGTAGCCGGCGTCCGGCACTCTGTGTCTGCCGACAAATGATCCTAGCTCTTCTTATTACTCTCCCACTTTATGATGTTAATAATAATTATCAAAGTTAAACCTTGGATTACTGTTCCAAGAGACTTAGAGTACGATTTGGGTTCAGTTTTGAGTCAAATTTCATACGATAGCGAGTGAAACTGAATTTTATCGTTTAGATACAATGTTTGAACTGCTATCAGTCAAGTATAACGTCTAGTCAAGTCTGCTTTAATTGATTTTGTCTTGAGCCAAACTATTAGTTTGGAGACTGTACGCAACTGGCTGGAGTAGATTTAGGTTGTAGAGACTTTTAATTTGATTGTGCTATTAGTCGGATTAGACTTGTCTAAGCCAGCCCACTTGCTCTTCTACCGTCGTGCCATCTTAGCAATACATGGCAAAATAAGTATGGTATGGCATCCTTTTTACACGTCTTATCAAGAAGTGGTACTATTAATTATATATTATATAAAAATTTAGAGTAAATGCCAAAAGGCTCACAGCATTGAAACGCCATGCGCCAATGCCCCGCATTGCAGGTGATGCGTAGGGTCCATGGTGAAGCCGGCATCCTTTACTCTATGTTTGCCGACAAAATGATCCTTGTTGTTCTTTATTATTCTTTCTCTCTTTATGGTGTTAATAATAATTATCAAAGTTAAGCCTTGGGTTAGTGACCCTTGGGTTCAATTTTGTGTCAAATTTCATAAGATAGTGAGTGAAACTGAATTTTATCTACTTGATACAATGTTTGAACTGCCATGGGTCAAGTATAGAGTCTAATCATGTCTGATTTAATTGATTTTGTCTTGAACCAAACTATTAGTTTGGAGATTGTACGCAATTGGCTAGAGTAGGTTTAGGGTGTAGAGTCTATTAATTTGGTTATGCTATTAGTCGGATTAGACTTGTCTAGGCCAGCCCACTTGCTCTCTACCATCATGTCATCTTAGCAATATATGCAAGATAAGTGTGATATGGCATCCTTTTTATACGTCTTAACAAATAGTGATGGTATTAATTATATTATATAAAAATCTAGAGTATACGCCAAAAGGGTCACAACATTGCAGTCATGCATTTACAAATGCCATGCACCAATGCCACACTCTTTTGATAGAGAGCAAAATGCACTAATGGACCATTTGCAATTAAATCTTGACATTTGAGGGTTTGCAACCATTTATAGGATAGTCATGATTTGCACTGAAGTGTAATTTTTTTTATAACAAAATTCCTAGTAACTACTTTTTCAAGATCCAAAATTAGGTATAGCATGACGTAGATAGTTGCATGATATTGTTATCTACCTACAATGGTGAAACTAAAGTTTGCATTTATCGAAAGTTGAGAAATCTAACTTTGCGCATTGATAAACAATAGCTTTTCTAATTGCCTAATTTTCATACTTGTTCTAATGATATGAGCCAAAAGAAAGTCCAAGATTCCTCAATGCGACCAATGATTGTAGCTTTTTGCCCGACTCATGCCTAACCCTAACCCCTAAAAATCAAAATGATTACATGTTTATATATGACCTATAAATAGAAATCTATAAATTACATAGCGATACATGATAATATAATTCATTCCTGGCTAAGAGCGAGGATACACCCCCTCCATGTACCAACACAACACTACAAATCCACTTGGATTTGTTAGGACACCTAGATAAATTATCAACCTAATAATAAAATATGTGGTAGAGGGTAGGAATGTGTCAGCAAGGGATTTAGCACGGGGGTGGTAAATTTTTTTGTGAGAAAATTTGGCATAGTATATAAAAAATAAGGATATTGAAGAACATCTTTCAGTAGGGATCCAATACTCTCAAAATTAGGGATTGTATAATCTGCAAGGTTTCCAATTCTGTTGATTTTTCCTACATTGACTAATTTTTTTTGTCTCGTAGGGCCTGTTTGGTTCGTGAAAAAAGAAGGAGAAAAAGTGTGGTCAATGAAAAAATAATGAGATGCCTCTTGTTTGGTTGGAGTTTTCAAAAGAGAGGAATGGAAAAGTTGTATTCCCATGGAAATATGATTTCCACATTTCATGGTAAAGTCTTTCCTATGGAAAATATGGAAAAGTTATTTTTTTGTAAGTCGAAAATCACTCCATTTTTATTTTGTTCCAAAAAGCCCTTCAACATTAAAGAGCCATTAAAGACCTAATTTTTATTAAGGGTATAGTAAGATTCCACATAACTTTTTTAGGAAAGTGGATGGTCAACCAAATATAAGCACTCTAAAAATCTGTCACTTTTCCATTGTCAACCAAACATGCCAAAAGTACTTTCTCAGACATCCTCTTCTTAGGAATCTGCTTCTCGGAAATCATATTCCTGGGAAGAAAAATGCTTCCCGCGAATCAAACGAGCCTTTAGAGATCTCATTGATGGGGGAGTAATCTCCCAAATAGTTAGTCTAGTGTCCAAATAGATCCTTCATGCCTTGAGATAGGGAAATGTTAGCTGGTTGCCTTGTATTACAACTTAGGGATTTCTTTTTCCTTTTTTTTTCTTGAAGAGGAAGAGGATCCAAGTCCCTCTTACATACCCAACATTCATAACATCCATTCTTAGAAGATCATGCAATTCTACATGCAACTGAACTGAAATATCCCTCAAAAAACAAAACAGAGAAAAACAAAATCATGAAGTCCAGCGGCAAGCCAATCCCCTACCTTGTTACATTTTAGTGATTTGAGCGAAATAAGATACAGGAGTTCATAGGCTCCTCCGACTGCCTCGCAGCACTCTACCTGCGCTTATAAGAAACTCTAGTACTGCCAACTGGTAACAGAAAAGATTCAGGGCGGCGCAAAGAACTTATCCAGCTTGGAATCCGTTCACTTCATTCTTGCTTGATACATGAGTAGAAGATTGAAAGATTTTGTCCATGCATTTGTTACCGTTGAATCGTGAACCAAAGTCGGAGCACTACTTGGCTTGTTTTGAGATCGGTGAGAACCGAACTAAATAAGGCGACCAAGATATGGAAGAACGGGTCATCTTCGAGGATAATCTGCAAGAAGTCCACTTGCTGAAAAGTTTTCAGTGAAAGACCTTCAATGCCTAAGTTAGAATAGTAAAACAACAGTGTGGAAGAAAGATATTTTGTAGAGTAGAGTCTTTGAATGAGTTTATCTGAGGACCCCTGGGCTACCCCTTTATATAGGGTAGTATATAGATCCATTATTTGATTTGGCGCGATGTGCATTAATTATAAGGTAATAGTAAGTTGCACGTTTACAACGTGAAAACCGTCTCGTATAAGCAATATGTGGCAATACTTACATAATCGTGCATTGATTGTGATGTTGTCATAACTGCTGATCTTTATTAGCACATGCGAAGTAGTTCTTCGGTTTTCACCGAAATTGTTCACCTCAGCTGGTACCAAGACCAAAAAGGTCGATCTAATCGGAAATCAAGATGTCATCTCTATCATATTTAAAATAATATTTTATTTGAAAGATGGTAACAATATTTCAAACAAGACATGTCTCAATAATTTGCAGCCCTCGTGCTCTCTTGCATTAACATGTCTACTCTTTCGTATTTCTGCTTGGTGCTTGCAAGCTGCTTTTTCTCAGCCTCAAGCCTCTAAATGAGACCTAAAGTTAAATAGTTGATCAAATATGCCAAATACAACAAATGTAAGAATTTATGGTAACTGCTTTTTCTCAGCCTTAAGCCTCTAAATGAGACCTAAAGTTAAATAGTTGATCAAATATGCCAAATACAACAAATGTAAGAATTTCTGGTAACTGCTTTTTCTCAGCCTCAAGCCTCTAAATAGACCTAAAGTTAAATAGTTGATCAAATATGCCAAATACAACAAATGTAAGAATTTCTGGTAACTGAGCTTGTAGAAGATTCCTACTACTTAATTGCCTGATGATCAGGAACTACACTTTGAGAAGATATGTGGAAACATATTATGGAGTATGGACTCATAAACCATGCCTTTCCACCTTAAGATTCACAAGAACCGGCATTTAAATGAGATTGCTTGCCAGAAAAATAAGAAGAAAATCTAATGTTTGGACCACACCCTGATCCTATTAAATACTCTTTTCTATCAGGTGTCCCTTTTAGTACTTAGCTCTATGGTTGCGAGAATATGTTTAACTGATCATGATGGGAGAACATATCCAACGGGAGACCTCCATCATGTGGGTATCTCAAACAAAGATCTCATTAAATTGGGCGGGCCAACAAATGGTAGCTATATGAACCAAAGTAGAATGGTGCCTTCAAGACAAGTAAATTTTTTAGTTGGATTAGGTTCACCGCTGAACTGATGGATCAATCCAATCATAAACTAACATGCACAACACAGTTATTTTTTTTTTTTTATGTGTGTATTAGTTTGTGATTGGACTGATCTATTTCTGGTAGAAATGGTTCAACCAATAATCTCTCCCAAAATATGGAGGACTCTTGTAGTTGTCACGCCCCGCCTCCGCGGGGCACGTGCGGTACCTAGTGCCCATGTGGGGACACATGAGGGAGGAACACAGGACTCTCCTGTTAGATATTGTCCGATTTTGGAGCTTCATGCAAGCGTTCTTCACCCCTTTCCGGTTTTGTTTTCTCGTATACTCAGACTCTGGAACGAGTACTTTCGATGTGGAACTATTGGAACTCACATCATTTTCACCATCGGACAAGAATCATCCTCAGCTCTGATACCAAATGTCACACTTCCGCCTCCGCGGGACACATGCGGCACTCAGTGCCCACGTAGGGGCCACATGAGGGGGGATGAAGGGACTCCCCTGCTAGATATTGTCCGGTTTCGGGGCTTCACGTAAGCGTCCTTCACCCTTCTCCGATTTTGTTTTCATCCAAAATACGTCTGCAGGATTTGGAGACATCCGCCTCATATGCTCTGAAATTCGAGTCTTTTGATATGGAACTATTGGGCCTAGTTGGTCCTTTCAACTGTTCCAAAAGGCGGCCAAGGAGCACCCAACTGTATGATAGGAAAGAGAAACAATAAAGTGATGACGGTGATGACAGCGAAGGGGACAGCTTCCTGGTTCATATCGACGGCCCACCAACTTTGGTTTTACCCTAGAAAAGGTTTATATCTAATCACATAGTAGCAGAGATGCTTCCGGTTTCTGAGACACGTACTTGGATATAATAATTTGAGGAAGGATCAGAAGATTCGAAACCAAAAGAAATTAATTCTTGAACCTGTGAAATCATCGTCTCCTAACTTGAGAAACATAGTCTACATAGCAGATCAACAATGCATGGAGGAAAAAGAAAAATAAGGGAACCAAGCTTTATATGAAGGCAGATAAGACTCAGTAGTGGACTACTACTGATCTGAGTTCATTCTGGGCCTTGATTACCATAATTAAGAAATATACTGGATTAAGAAATACTAGGGCATGCTATTCTATCATGGCATTTGACATGGTTTGCTGACATGGAGAAATAAATCTCTATGCTAATGATGCTGTAGCAGGCTAATATGTTTGGGTTGTTTCTCAATGTTAAGTCCAATGTATACCCAAAATTATACATATGATTTAACTTGCGAAGATCACATTAGGATAAGATGTTTTTAGTAGTCGGTGTTTAAGCAATTTTTCGGACCCTATGCAACCCTTGTTTTGCTTTTTTTTTTTTTTTTGCTAGCATTTTTAAAATACTTAATATAAGTTCAATTTTGATGATACCCAAAATTATACATATGATTTAACTTGCGAAGATCACATTATGTGGAGGCTTGCTGTATGTTCTAGTGGAAGTGGAAGTGGAAGTGGTGCAGGATAAGATGTTTTTAGTAGTCGGTGTTTAAGCAATTTTTCGGACCCTATGCAACCCTTGTTTTGCTTATTGAGGGTGGAATCTGATGTGATAATTTTGAGTTGATGAAATATGTTCTACGAAAATTATTTTTGGGACCTGCCATCACCGTTGTTCCACTTTTGCATCGTATAAATCCACTTTTAAATGAAAAATGCAATAATGCTCAACAAATCTCCACAATCTAGACTCCCAAATGCATTATAATTAAATAGAACATTTTGGCGATTTTTATTTTTTTCTTTGCAAAAAAATGTTGGCCCATTATAATTAATTGACATTATTGGACACGTACACTAATAGGTCATACCTTTGAATTATATGAATTAAATTCATGTTAGGCGCATATGGGATACATGAGACGAAGCATGGTTCATATCTCCCGTTTTATTATCCTTTGAAGAGAGACTGTGAGAGCAAGAACTAAAGCATGATGTATTTATCGAAGGAGAGAACATGCACAAATGCAGGTTTAGAGCATTAAAAAAAATAAAAATATTAATTTTTAATTTTTATAAAAAATTATTGCTACAAGCTATAACTTTAAAAATGCCTCATGCCGTCCATTTCACCTTTTTCTTTTTCATTGTTCGATATCATCAGCAACCTACTCTAACTCTATTATGACCAAAAGGCTACAAAATAAAATGAAGAAAAGATTTTTTTTTTCTTTCATTAGTCATTAATTGAAGTGCATGAAGTGGATTGTTGAATTGTCCATTAGATTAACTCGTCAAATTTTCATGGAAAAACAATCTTTGCTTGTCATCTTGGGTAGCGTTGAAGTTTTAAATTTTGCAATCCGATACAAGTAGGGAATGTAGTAGCAGTACATGCGCAATTGCAATGTCTCCATGATCGATATTTTCTTTCTTCGACGCTGGCCATTGCTGATTATGCAAGCGGCAAACACAATTCCTCGCTATCTAACTTTGGTGACAAAGATCACAAGGATGATATCTGAATTCCACTTCATAGAGGCACCATGCATGTGGCCATGCATGACTGCCCAATGATTTTTAGAAGGGTAAGATGCCCCAAGCAATTATTGGTACATGTGGTGAGCATTATCTAGGTCACATCCATCTTTTGGAGCTCTGAAACCATGCAAGCTTCCAAAAACATAGCCAAATTTTTCAAAGGACATAGAAAACTTCTTGGTTATTACGAAACATCCAAATCGATCCAGCCTTATCACTTCATGTGTAGACTTTGTAACATTGACAATGACTGATGTCTTTTGTCCCTTGGCATCCAATGAACCCTCTTGGTACCCAAGAGACCTTCCTTTAACATCAAGAAGCTGTGTCTCAAGCGAGACAATGGTAATATGTGGAAGTGTGGAACCATTTCCATTCACCCAAGCCATTCCAAATGCTGAAGAGACATGGCCCTCAATTCCCTTTCAAATGACTCAGCCATGTGTAGTGTGGATGGATCTTTCCATATAATTGGGCAGTTATCATTCTAGTGGAGCTTCTTGCCAAGATGGACTTGCTCCAAAGAAGAGCAACGGAACTCTAGCTCCAATAATTTCAATAGCCTATGTCACCTTGGTAACCACTTATAATTGGCAATTGATGGCTTGAATTTATACACAATTGCCACGCAAGTGCAATACAAAACCAAGTACCCCAGGTCTTTAGTTGTTTCAATTCATGAATATCTTTGTTCCCTTGGACATGGACTTGTGAGATGAGAAGGCCTAGCTTTATATCATGTCATTTTCTTGTTGGTTTCAAATGTTATACTTGTCAACGCCCATAAATGAAACAAAAGCGCCGTGGAGGTGAAGAAAAGGAAGTGCATTGCGTGTCAAGACTTCAGGAGCCGGGAAGGGTGGTGCAATTGATTGGTAGGAAAATTTTGGACATTGTAGACGAAACAGACGTAGACACAGTGTGAAGTCTGGAGACAGCAAACTACGTTGGTAGTTCATTGCCTCACCAAACTCTATCTCCAACTGACTTTTGGGATGCAGAATTTTTGAGGTCAGAAGTGAGGCAATTGACTTGAGAGGTTTTATAATGTCATCCAAGGCCAAGCTAATATATCCCTGGGCATTACACACAAAAAACAAAAATGTAGTGTTATACCCAAAAAGAAATATCAGGAAAAAAGAAAAAAAAAAAGTAGTGGAGGCCATGAATTACACCAGCTAATGGATTCTTTTATGTTTCCATGCACATGTTGTGCAAGCTCCTTAATTGTGTTCTTTTATATTCTAATAGCGACATCAATGAGATTAGTAGATGATAACTATTTCGATCAAAGTTACTTAGCTTCATCTATCTTTTATGTTTTTTTATGAGAATTCTCAATTGTAAAATTGACAAGAAATAAAATACCTACTGTCTTATTGTGTTTCTCAATTTTTTTTAAAAAAACTATGCGCTTTGAATGATGTAGGAAAAGTAGAAACTGCCACGCCGACTAAACTATTTTTTGCTCAACAGAACATGTAGCTGATGCAGTCTACATGCAGAGTTTCTCTCAAAAATTGAACAGAAAGGCACCACTTGTACGTAAAGCTCAATACATTGGACCCTCCAATACAAGCATAAATACAAAAGTATATCTTTGTATGAGGATAGAAAGGCAAATGCGCTGGCCAAAGAGACTATAAAGCAAAAAAGAGATCACTGAGCTCCAAAACTTCCAAGAAAAAAGAGCGTCAGGATCCCGTAGGCCCGACGCAACGCTCTCAACCGCTAGGTATGGAGTGGGTATGGCCTCTCCCATGAGTTAATGCAACGTAGAAAACGACGCAATTTCTGATGGTGGTCATTTGCACATACGCAAAAGTCTACATGCACATAAATGTTTAAGATTTTCCTTTTGTTATATATATATATTAATATTTACCCATAGGTGACGACAGATATGGGAAAGTAGTACAGAATGCTATCTACAAGTGCAACCATTGTTTCATCCTAGAATGAGCTCTAAATTGAGATGGATGATCGATAATGGGCATGATACACTAAAATGGCATCCTTATGCATGCATAAACAATAATTGTATGCATCTGTGTGTATCGTAACAATCTTTTCCTTGAATTACATACTTTTAGACAGAAAAAAAGAAAAAAACAATTATAGCCAATAAAAAAATAAATATCCGAAGATCATAACAGGATCGTACAATATCCGATTGAAGATGATTTTTTTTTAATCGGATAACTTTTTGAGTTCTATGATAGGGTGTTGTCCCTAAAAAGGACCCTACCCATAGCGACTGGGTCCAAATTTCTTCATTAAGATTCCAAAATGGTACGGATAAACCATTTTTTTTTTTTGAGAAAGTCTTTGACTGAACGTATTTCTCAAAAAAATTGATGGAGAGATAGAAGAAAAAGTTGATGTAGCAGTTGTGATCTACCTTCCGTAGGATTTTAGTTTTTTTATGTTTATTTTTGCTAGTTATATTTTTTTTTCTGAAAAGCTAGTTCTATTCGAACTAGAAAAGAAATCTAAACCAAATTATGTAAAAGTGGATCTTACAATTATAAATAAAGGCCATATATCTTAGTTTTTGAATCATTAAAAAAAAAAAAAGAGAGGATTCAAAACTCTACTTTTGCCCATTTTTCAATATTTTTTTTTTATTTTTTTTGAAAGATTTGAGTTTAGTGGGTTGAAAAAATCTTCATTTTCTTTGATCAGATTAACTGATACATCATGCCCCTGTTATATTAGTAAAGTCTGCTATTTGCAGAATTCAGATCTAATTCCTCTTCTAATTAGAAGATATGAGGATTGACGTCTAGAAAATTCACGTTTAGATGATCATCATGAAGCGAGTTACAACAAACACCTTGGAGGTAGCTGCACTCGTAGTAATCATCAAGAGCTTCATTATGCATCTGACATGCTGAAAAATGGACATTGCAGGAGAAAGTTATGGTCCAGAAATTATCCTACACGATCAAGTCTTGAACATGCCAAATTTTGCTTCAAAATCCCATCTAACCCTCCTCAAAATGGCTAGGTTGGTCCACAATGGATCCAATTATTCTCTAGGATTGCATATTTATGTTATATAGTAACAACATTAGTATAAATTTGTAGTTTGAATGCTCCATGTATCCCTGCCAACCCCCACAGATGAGATAAATGTTTCAAAAAAGTATATAAATTTGAAAAATTTATCTCTTATAAGTGTCATGGAAACTGTTGCATCTTAAATTATATACCCTTGCCATTTTATGCTTAGTTCTTCACACAGTTACACCAATGTTCTCGCTCCAGTTATTCTTGTTTTGCAAATATTTATGTAGCTTTTTGTAAACTTGTTATCTTCTTTGCCCAGGTTTACACCCAAGTATGTACAGAGCCAGGAACTAAATGAAAGAGACATACACGTCAAGTGACGGATGAAATTTTCCAGTCGTCAAAAACTAAACATAAAATACCAGCCATACAGCAAAGGTTCCAGGTTGCAGAAGGAGGTGCTGGTATACAGGGAAGCACACCAGGTTGCCTACTGCCTGTGGTTCCTACTTCCTCGCTATATTATGATATACAAATATATGAGATATATACGTCACAAGCTTGTAAAGTTAGTCTGACTCCTTTATATAAACATCTCATAAAGATTGTGCACCTCCTTAATCAAAATTCAAAAGTACAAGTGTATGTAAGCAAATGGAAAGAAGTAAAAGAAAAATATCTCAACCTTGATCTGGCAGGCACCACGTACCGGCAATTTCAGTGTAAAATAAGTAGTAGCCCAGTTTTTTATGAGAAAAAAATCCATGCAGCTCCTGTTGGGATCTAGGATAGCATGAATGATATAGGAATAGTATATGCCTGTAATGCTAAAATTATCAGAGCTGAAATCATGGAGGTTATCTGATAATATCTATGACTCATTATGATATACAAATAAATAATATGTATACGTCACAAGCTTGTAAAGTTAGTCTGACTCCTTTATATAGACATCTCATGAAGATTGTGCACCTCATTAATCAAAAATAGTACAAGTGTATGTAAGCAAATGGAAAGAAGTAAAAGAAAAATATCTCAACCTTGATCTGGCAGGCACCACCACCATTTCAGTGTAAAATAAGTAGTAGCTAGCCCAGTTTTTTATGAGAAAAAGTCCATGCAGATCCTGTTGGTATCCAGGATAGCATGAATGATTTAGGAATAGTATATACCTGTAATGCTAAAGTTATCAGAGCTGATATCATGGAGGTTATTTGACAATATTTGTGACTTATTATAATGCATGGGAGGCAAGCTTGAAGATTATGTTGCCTTAATCCCAGCTAATTAGTCTCCAAAAATATTATAGTAAAACATGAAATATATCAGGTCATGATTTTGCTTACATACATGCGTTCATGTTTTGGAACAGACAGTGACGAATTGCCAGGTGTTGGCTGCTTGTCTGACCAAAGACTACTTTAACTCCTATGAAGCATGAAGTTGAAAGCTTGGTGGTTCCATGAATTGTTACCATGGTTATGGCATGTGGAAAGATAGGTTTGAATATGCCATGAATTTTCTTTATTTTTTGGATACAATTCTCTTTGCGTTGTCTTTTGATTTGAATGGTAAGCCCTGTGCCTTTCAGCCTGCACCTTTTGACCACTTAGCTCCAAGCTAGTAAGGGTTATCCGAACCCCTTATTCCCTTTGGATGGTTTTCTAAGATAGAAGAAGAAAAAAAAGGGGGAAAGGTACGCAATTTATGGCAGTGAAGTCCAAACTTCGATTGAAACATAATTTTTGATTTCAACTAAATTAAATATTGAACTAGCTGATCTTGTCCCCTCGATCCTAACTAGATATATCTAGCTAGTAGTTGGTCAGGCAAAGATGAGATTTAAACAACCCCACTATTCTGAAATGTCCACTTATATAAAGATGAACCACACTATTACAACTAATATTGTCAAAATCTCTACTTGGCAATCCTTGAGCCCCTTTATACTATTAGGCCCTTGTTATGTCATTACACTTCCTGCTAGCTAATTCATCCATTGATGGCATCAGCAATAATTCATAGTGTTCTTGATTTGAGGCATCTGTCAGCACAACTACCCTTTCAAGTAATCAAGATTTTTATAACCATAAGAGGCCGCAACCTTCGTTGGAAAAAGGACAAGAGAATACATATTTGCTCAAGTCACTACCATGCCAAAACTTCTAGTTTTGTTACTTGGTTGCAATATTATAGAAGATATTTCAATATAAAAGATAACAACACCAAGCCTGATTTATGTATCGATGCAAGTTACGCAAATTAGCTTGTAAAGATATTTCTCGATGGTTATCGAAGGTGCGGTGGACGAGTTAATTAATTAAGGTGATGAGCATATATATGTGATAAGCAAAACAAGAGAGATCCATTAGATAGTGGTATCTGCAAGCTATATTAGCAGCAATTTTCTGCAGTCATTTTCTTTGAAATTTCTAGTTAATTGTACCATGTTGTTATATGCTCATTTAAAACAAAAATCTAGCAATGGGAAAGAGAAGCAACCTTAGTAAATGTGTGCAAAATGAAAGTGGAACAGCTTGACAAAATATTAATGTCTATTTTTCTTTTATGCAGAAAGATATGGAAGTTTTCTGCTGCAACTTTTTTTTACAGGTTGCAAAAATGAATCTATAAACTAATTAATGTAACTTGATTAAATATTTCACATGAAGTAGCATGGCAATTATAAATCAGAGTGCTAAATGCTCATGATGATAAAAAGACACATGCAAACTAATGAGCTCAAGCCCATATGATCTTTGTTTCTAGCTTGATGAACTTGTATCTCTTTATTAGATCTTTAACCAGAGATGGTGGTGAAGCCCCTAGGCTTTCAGAAATCTGTATGTCATCCACTGGTTCCAACTTCTTCAAATTTAGAGCACTAACGTGTGGTTGTCGCACTTTCACGAGTTTACCATAAAAATCAGTTTACAAACTTTAAAACAGAAGAAGAAGTTCACTCTGACTTGCGCACTACAAAAAGGCAGCCAACAACTTCGGACGTACGCCTTTGCCTGACAGACAAGAGGAGATGACTTGACCGGCTAAGCTAGGCCTTCCTTTGCTCTATCTGTTTCTTCTTACTCTCTTATGAGTTCTTCTCCTTATGATCTGGATGCATTCGAGTTAATTATAAATTTTCCTTCAACCTATAGTGAATCACAAGAGAAAAATAGTGAAACAAATCTTTTATGAATTGCGAGAATATTAGCAAGTCTATGATTATTTTCTGATCAAAAGCAAGCCTGCAATTATTTTTTGGGACCATCTTTCTCATAAAGATCATGATCTTTTTTCATCATGGTCCAGCCTCTACTAATCCTAAATTCTTTCTATCTGGCAACCCTCATGTTTTAGGTTGTCCAAAAGACACGTAGGCCCAGAATTACAATCTGGCTTATCTTAAAAGGCAGTACCTGTTATATGTCATCACATTAATTAGTTTATAAGATTCTTCTTGGAAGCGTGCTGGTAGAAAAGTACGTGGAACACCCATTTGATGATGTGCAATTAATTTATAGCTTAAGTCCTGCCTAAATTTGCGTAACCTCAACACTTTATTATTATCTCATGACTTCTTTAATGAGTTCCCTAACTATTTAGGACACTGCCTAAAAACACATCAGGATTACGTAATTAGGCTTTATTAGCATGACACGTATAGGATTGAATGAGTCACTGGAAACAATTGATTTCCAGCTAAAATACGTGGCAGTGAATAGCATATTAGGGACCTATCTGAAAAATTAGAGAAATATATTATATTTTTTTATAGCTTTTTTTGAAAATGTGTTAAGTTTGGTACCGGGATATAATAGAATGAAGAATTTTTTTTTCGATAGAACAAGATATTTTTTTTATTAAGAATATAATAGATATTTTATAATTTTTTTTAAAAAAATAAATGTGCAACTAAATATAAACTATTTTGTAATATATTTTTTAGTAAATTAAATATATATAAATTATTTTTTTGAAAATAATATTATAGCGAGAAAAAATTGGGCTGAGGTAATTAAAACATTCACGGTTTTCTTGCGGCTGGTTGGCCCGAGCCCAGCACAGACCGGGCCAGGTGGCGCGTCCGGGCGCTAGCCGTCGCAATCGCGCAGGGAAATCACGTGAAAAGCTCCCTAAACGTGATGAGTTTGGTACCAGGACTCTCTTGGAAGCTTGAAATTTTCCTTGGTGTTACCGTACTGCCCTTTTCGTGTAGGCATTACTCATTATTCATTAATGCAGAGTTACCTTAAATTGGTTTGCCTAGTGTCTAAATCAAATGTTTCATAATTCTTATCTAGCTAAATAAAAGAGCTCTTCCAACGTTTATCCTTATAATAAAATAATGCATTGGCCTTGAAAATAAAAATAATGGCAGGTGATCTTATTTAATTTTGTTACTTATACACGATCGACTCTATTTTTTAAAATGCAATGGAGACATCAAATGAATAAAACATCAAGTTCGTGTTAAACAATAGCAATTCTTTTCCGACATTAGTAAGCATCTTTATTATATAAAGATCTAACATGATATGGTTAAGCAGAATATATTGATTGTTGTTGTGTTAAATCGTTGTGAAATTGTTTTTGACATTATGTGCTAATTGGAGCATTTGAAGAAATAGAGTTTTGAAAAATTAGTAATTCATTATTAATTTAAAAATAATGACATTTTTATCTAGTTAATTTTTTCTTCGATACTTTAGAATAAGAAATATCTGTTAGCTAACATACTAGTAAAACAACGTGGTTACTTGTTATATTGTAACATAAAATAAAATAATTTAAAATTAATAGAGGACCTTAGACTATCAAAATATTTTGTTAGCTTTCCTTCGAAAATATTTGCTAGATGAGATAAATATCAAAATGGTATTATCAGCACTTGTATAAACTAGATACTACAATAAAACAATGGATGCTGCTAATTTATTTGAATAATCAAGTAGTTAATTAGAATCTTCAAAACCATTATAACAAGTGCACAGCTGGAGGTACTACTCTCTCGTTATTATCCACAAAAAAAAAAAGGTTACCTTTTTAGTTCCATCTCTTTCTTTTTTTTTTTTTTTTTGCTTTGATTTTAATCCTATCTCTTTGCAAATGAAGTTCCTAGAGAACTTGACCTCGAAAGGTGGACCATTAGGATGGAGACAACGGCGGCCCCTCCAGCCTCCTACCCGCCGTTTGTTCATTGCATTCTGTTAACGCCGTCACGTCTTGCCATGATCTAATCGTGACAATGGATCAAAGCTAAACGCGTGGTCACCTAGTTGGTCAAACTAGAGGACAGAAGCGTCATATACTTAAGATGTAGGGGCATTTTAGGGCTTTAATAACAAAATCAAACGCTCCAACCGCGGTCGTCACTTCTTGCTTCGTTTGGCTTCTCTGCTCCACGGCTAAACTACTCTAGCTGGAGAATTTGAAGACGTGTCAATCTTCCGTGTCTTGGTCTAAAGTTGAGGTCAATTATTTCAACCTCGGATGGTCAACAACTTTAGATAATAAATAGTTTGTTTGAGCTCCTTGGAAATAAAACGAGGGGCAGCAAGTGTGAGAAATGTTTTCCCTTTCTTTTCGAAAAATTATTGCATGCCTACATTATATGCACCACATGGCCATGCATACAGCTAATGATTCCCTTAGACACCATCCATCAAGCATGCATATCAGTGCACCACAATGAAAATTAGTGGTTGTGATTGGCTGCATGCATGGCTATGTTAGTACGCATAGTATAGGCAATATTTTTTTTTTCTTTTAGGTTAAATTTCTCTCCTATGATTTGAGGATACTTATACAATGTAATATATCAATAATGATTTAAATAGTTCTAGGGATCCACAAAGATATTATGGATGACACATGCGGCCATAAAGCTTTGAAGTTTTATAAATTAACTCATGTTTCTTGTTATCCATTTATCAAGAGAGCGCACGATACATTCTTTATTTGGTAGCAATTGAGTAGTTACTATGCTTTCGGATGTATACTAAAGGAAGCTTTGAAATACAATGCGTTTGTCAATTATTTTTCAATAATATATTGTAAAGTGGCAAGGGTGTAGCATATGAAATTCAATATCATGTAGCATATTTAATTTGTTTACGATCATGAAAGAATATAACTTTACGCTGCACCATATTTAACATATTCCTTCGCAAAAGTTAGGAAACCATCTTTGTTTTGATGGCGAACAAAAATGTACATATGCTATTAATTGAGTTGATAAAGTCATCAAATGATACTAGCATCACATATTTGATAATACTTTTATTTGTTTTTATGGGACTATTTTCCAGCCTTATTCTCAAAAGGCAAAAATTATAAATTTTCATTAACAACAACTATCATTATACATACCAAGATCCTTGTTACTAGCTTCAAAAAACATATCATTCCTCCAATTCAGCAAGCATCCATCTCACCACCTTTAGTATGAACCTTTGGAAGATTGGAATGATATCTACAACCAGCAAGTGTTCATGCAACTCCATGAATCTAGCCCTAAAGCTATCGTATGATAGTTTCCAACCGTAACAAAGTGATGAGCCACCGGAAAGTACACTTGTCGCCCCAGCGTTGCTCCTTTGAAATTATTTATTTTTCAAAATTTACAGAGCAGCAGCCAATTATATAGGACACGTCATCAATCAACTATAATGCCACCTCAGCACTGGTCCCTTCCGATCTAAGTTTTATCCCGACACGCGTCTCACGTCCGCCGCGGACCACAGCTCCACATTTCCCCTCCCTCGCCTCTATATATGCCCTCCCATGCCTCTTCGGAAGCCTTCGGAAAAGCTCTCCGTCTCGTCTACACTTCCTCTCTTCTCTGTGCTCGGCTCCTATTCGACGAAATCTCCATGAGAGACCGGAAAGCATCATCTGCCGCGGCGGCGCCGTATAGCCCGCCGTGGCGATACTCCAAGCTCTCCAACTTCCTCCGCTCAGATCCTATCAACCAATCCAATAGTGAGGACGACCTCCCCACCCCCACCTCCGCCACCGCCAGCCCCACCTACTTCTCCGACCGCAACCCCACCAGCGCCGCCAGCTCCCCGTATACTCTCTCCCCCTGGCACCCCGCGGCCTCCCCCTTTGCGAAGTCCCCGTGGACCCATCTCGTCCAGCCCTCCGACGACCCCCACTCCGCCGGCCTCCTCGGCTCCCTCGTCCGCGAGGAGGGCCACGTGTACTCCCTTGCCACCGCCGGCGACCTCCTCTACACCGGCTCCGATAGCAAGAACATCCGTATCTGGAAGGGCCGCCGCGAGTTCGGTGGCTTCAAGTCCAGCAGCGGCCTCGTCAAGGCCATCGTCATATCTGGCGACAAGATCTTCACTGGCCACCAGGACGGCAAGATCCGCATCTGGAAAATTTCCCCCCAAAGCCCCACCGTCCACAAGCGCATCGGCAGCCTTCCGAGTCTCAAAGACTTCCTCAAAAGCTCCATCAACCCCTCTAACTACGTTGAGGTCCGGCGGCACCGGAATGCCGTCTGGCTGCGCCATTTCGACGCGGTTTCTTGCCTCGCCCTCGACGAGGACGCGGGTCTCCTCTACTCCGGTTCCTGGGATAAAACCCTAAAAGTCTGGAGAATTTCCGACTCCAAGTGCTTGGAATCGATCAACGCCCACGAGGACGCCATCAATGCGGTGGCGGCGGCGGGGTTCGACAGGCTGGTGTTCACTGGTTCCGCCGACGGGACGGTGAAGGTGTGGCGCCGGGAGTGGGTAAATAGGGGCGGCGCCACCCGGCACGTGGCGGTGCAGACGCTGCTCCGGCGGGAGAGCGCCATGACGGCGCTGGCGGTTGTGCCGGCGGCGGGGGGGACCGTGTACTGCGGGTCGTCGGACGGGCAGGTGAACTTCTGGGAGTACCGCGGCGCCGGCCGGCCGCTTGCTCACGGTGGGGTGCTCCGCGGGCACAAGATGGCGGTGCTGTGCCTCGCGGCGGCCGGGAGCTTAGTGGTGAGCGGGTCGGCGGACAAGACGCTGTGCGTGTGGCGAAGGGAGAAGAGCGGGGACCATACAAAGCTCGCGATATTGGCCGGCCACGCGGCGCCCGTCAAGTGTGTGGCCATCGAGGAGGACCAGAGCGGTGGGCCCGTGGGCCCGCGCTGGGTGGTGTACAGTGGGAGCCTGGACAAGTCCGTCAAGGTGTGGCGGGTGCCGGAGCGAGCATCCGAGTTAGTCGTGCGGACGCCGCAGCACGTGCGGGTCCGACCCGAGGCGGAGCTTCGGCGCTCGCCTCCGCACGCGCGAGGGCAGAGCGGGACGTACCGGCGGAGCAACGGCACTGGCGGGGCCGGGAAGGGCTACTCTTCGCCGGTGTTCTCGGAGTTGAAAGAGAGGAGGGCCAGCGTGCGGGCTGCCTCTTGAACACGTGCGGGATGTTGATGCCCTCTATGTGGTGGAGGAAAGATTGAAGAAAGATGTATATACCAGCCGGAGATGCTTTGTTTTTGATGTACAGAATAGCAGAGATTGGGTTGATGTTAGAAAGGTGTGGATAAAAACAATGATAGAGAAATGACTTGATGCGTGTACCCAATAGTAGAGATTGGTATACATAATTTTGATGTACACCGCCCTCTCTTTGCTTTTTCGTGATTGTGTAGGATGTACACCCTTTCCCTTCTCTTTACTTTTTAGTGATTGAGTAGGATGTACTCACGTTAGAGTTATATAAAGTTTTCTGTTTACTTTCTCTAATATGGGTACGATCGTGTGTAACGTGGGAAAAGAAAGAAAATAATGGGAGAAATTGAGTTTCTCTTATCTGGTTAGAAAAATAAAGAAAAAAAAAAGAGAGAAGAGAAATGCGAATAAATCACTTCTATCTTGTTATTTTTTTTCCCCTCTACAAATGGATGATTTGGGGAAAAGCAAAATGGATGTTTAAATAATTTTTGTGTCTTCTTCATCACAAAATTAGATAGTTTAGATAAATTTCGTTTCTCTTCTAACCGTAGCTTTTATTAGTACACAGTTTGGGATTGCTCCTATTCTATTAAAATATATATACATATATATTTTTCTTTTCTCCTCTCTTTCTTTCTCTTCTATCTTTTATTATTTTTTGTTTTATCCAAGCAGATGTGCTATAGAAAATGCATCCAATATTAGTATCGCTATTATTGACAAACTTTTATCGAGGGCATGTATCCATTTAACTCTTTTTTATTAAACACATATTAATATATATATTTTTTAAATTGAAGGTATGGACTACATGTGCCAAAGTTTTGTATTTTTTTCTATTTTAACTAAACAAATCTAACATAACTAGGCATTGTCACCTAGCACATTAATTTGCTCTATTAAATTAGTGATAATATGCTTCTAGCAAAGCTTGTTTGTGGCACGAGCCATGTTTTTTTCTTTCTTTTTTTTATTCATTGGTATTGCTCATGCACAGTCTATTGTGCATTGATAAAAATATTAAATTGATGTAGAAAACTATTTTAAATTGGTTATTTTTACTTGTTTCATTGGCTCTGCGCATCGAGTCTATTTGATCTATGCGATTATTTTAACTCAGCAATATTTGCCTATTTTGTTGGCTCTCTATATTAAAGTGCCGATATATTAGTGAGATACCACAGATAAAGACGCTTATGTTCTTCTCCAGTTCGCGGTTCTTCTCAGGTCCCCGGTGTCCGTCCGCGTGATGGCGAGCAGCGATTGATGAACGACTCGAACCTCTTGATTCTTTCGATACCAATCCGCCGTGATGTTCATTGCGGAGGCACTGCGATCGAAGGTAGCGGCTCAGCTACGGCCATGGCTGCAAGAAGAACCAGATATGGAGCTCGAACTAGGGTTTCTACGATCTTATGGGAGAGCCAAGAACCTCTCCTTGGATCCCTCGGCACTCAATTCTTTGATGGACGACTCTGTGTCTCTAGAATTCAAAAGTTTTAAGGTTGGGGAAGTCCATATTCGGGTTTCTCCATGGTCGAGCCCTTCCCTCGTTCTTCAAATGCGAGGTGTCGATGTAACCCTAGCTTCAAGGTTTGTTTTGAATCTTTTATACCGTTTATTGGCTTTTTTGAAATATTTTTTGGCTGTAATTTGCGTTAGTTATGCGTTTTGAGAAGTTGATGGTTGGTATGCCCATGGTTTCTAGGGAAACTGTAAGCAAGAAGCGTTCGAGTTCAAGAGATTTAGCTGCAAGAGAGAGGAAGAAGGCAATTGCTTTGGTCGATCCTCAGGTATTTTAGTGGCTTTAAATTTCTTGATGCGAGTTCTTTCGAATCTATTGATGATGTTTTGAGCCTGGTGCCACTGCCTTGCTATCTTTGAACCGGTAAACCCACTGTTGCTGAAATTTAGATAATAGGAATTAAATTTTTTCGAATGCAATGATATATCAAGGATTGGTGTGGCTAGAGCCCGTTCATGAAGTAAGATGGAAGCCCAATAGAGCAACTGAATGTGTTTGCCTAGCCATGAACTTAGCAAAAACAAATATAAAAGGCAAGCAAAGATTAATTAAAGAGTACCAGATAAATTCTGATTAGAAGGGCAAACCAACAGTCCCACAAACAAACAAACAAAAAATAGAAGAAAACTCTCGCATGGAATGATTCAAAGAACTTCACATTTGCATGCTAGCTCATGCCACGACCGAATGTCCAATAGCGTTGACATTCAAGAAACCCTGGAAACAAGTAAAACAGGTAGTAGCTTGCAAGAGCTTGTTCCCAATGTGGTTGTGTGGATAGCATTGAGTTAAACATAGCCGACTTTGAGTTGGCTGGGCACAAGTTTGCTTAATTCAGGTTGGACCTGGCAACAATTTTGCACCAAACTAGGCACTGGTCTTTGTCTAGGATAAATTTCTGCTCAATTTTGGATCTGATTGGCCAGGTCCAAACAACTCAGATCTGAATCCTTCTTCTTTTTGTTGTTTTAGCTGCCATTTTTTGAATAGTGTACCACCACTGTGTAGCAAAAAGAAGCAGAAAATCTGCAAATTTCTAGTTGCCTTAGTAGCTGAGAAAATTCTATATAGGGTACTACACTTGCTCTGGACTCTTTGGAAACCTGAACTTGCTTCCACTTTCTAAGTCTTTCCCTTTTTCCCTACCTATTTTTCTGATTTAAAGTCCCACTTCCTCACATCTGTACTTGATTCCACTTCTGCACTTGTTCCCATTTTAGGTAATTAAGGTCGTTCCTATATATTCAGGATAAAAAACTTATCTAACCTTGTAGCACAATATGTTGCTTAACTATGATTTGGTACTATTAAATAAGTAGCGACATGGGCCATTGCTGATACCTACCATGTTATTCTCGAACAGTCTAATATGATATGGACTATCTAGTTATATTATTGCTTTGGCTGGATGAATAATTAAATATAGACATGAAATGATAATCATGTTAACATGCTAATTACATCTCCATAAATCACAGTCAATTAAGGCTGCAAATGGGTCGGGTTGACCCATGATTTGACCCGATCCGACTTGATTAGATCCGATCTGACTCGGTCTGATTGGACCTGATCCGACCTGTTTTAAAGGATCCGTGGGGCTGGGCTGAGTTCTAAAATTCGACCTGTTCCATTTTCGGAGCCGGGTCTGGATTTTCTGAATTTGGATTCGATCTGGCCCAACCTGACTATTTGGGCCCGTGGGCTGCAGGGGTGCAGGCCTAGCCGCCTAGCTAGTGCTTAAGGCCCAGCCCATACTCTTAACTCTCTATTTGTAACTGCTGTTCTGAAGTTGACATTGAGTAGAAATGTAGAATAATATAATGATATCGAGCTTCATGGTGGTCTCAAATTGTGGGGTTACATTTTTTCATGAAGGTAGTCGGGTTAGGTAAGAGATTGGTGCTCGTTAGGAGTATGAATGCTTTTATTGATTACATTTACCTGACATAAAATCAGAAGAAAAGAAAAAAAATATGTATGGAAGAATTTATTTTTTTAAAAGGAAGAGGAAGCAACAGACGCAACAACATGTAGTAGAATTGGTGTTGTAGATTAAATCAACTTAAAAAAAAACAGCAAATGCCACTGATACCGGAAACAGGTAGAGGTCCATAAGTTTATTCTGCCTATTTGGCAATGTGGAACCAATTTTTTAGTGTCATTGGGTCGAGGATTTGTTTGGTGTTAGGATTAGTGGTTGTAGGGCTTTTACAGGCAGCTTGAGCCTCGTGAGCCTTTGTTTTATGCAACTTGCTGCTTTAGTTTAATGAACTAATAGTGGGCCAATAAATAGCTAATAATATCTGAACTCGGTTTATACCTAAACTCAGTCATGCTAGCTTGTGCTAATAATATCTTAAGCATGTTCTACATATTAAATATGATAAACATTAACCCATTTAAGCAAAATAAATATTTATTTGTTATCTTTATACAGATTTCTATATCTCTATCAAACTTATTTTAAGAAAGTGAAAATTTTTTAGATACAATTATTTGCAGTGTAAGCAAAGTCATGAGAGTATTGGTTTATATCCTTATCTGCATTTGAACTGGACCCGACCCGGGCCCCAATTTTTTGGATTGGGATCGGGTTATGCATGGATCCAACCCGACCCAAATGACTCGTTGGGTCAAAAATTGTAGCTGCGGACCTGACCTGATCCGATCTTTTATTGGGTTGGGTCTGGGTCCAATATTAGAACCCGAACAAGAAACTAGGTTAGGTTGGGGTTCCTCATGATCCGGTCCGACCCAACCCATTTGCACCCCTACAGTCAATGCACTGACATACTCAAGTCAAAAGGTTAATTAGAAAACGAACAAGGAAAACATGCTCAATCCAATCAAGAGACAGGTTGGAAAATGGATGGCTTGAACAAAAGTTAAGTATGCGTACCACTCTTGGTGACATCACCATTGTGTGCATTGCACCATCACACAAAAAATATTGGATTGCCTAAATAGAGTCCATGGAGGACACCTATTGTATGAAACAAAATTTTTAACTGAAGGGAACTCTTTTCAGTTTGTTCTAGTGAGAAGGTCAGAAGGCTAACTTATAAGACATGAAGAGGATGATAAATCTCGTGGTTAAACATGATTTTGGGGCAATATGATCTGAAGAAGGCTTAAATGTAAGAAGACGGGCAATGATAATGATGCTTATAATACATGTCTAACATGCATTCTATGCATCATGGTTTGTCCTGTTGTCATGTTCATTTACTTGTCATGCTCAGACATTTTTTCACATGTAGAATGAGTGTTCATATGTGAATCTGCAGGAAAGAATACATGAGGTATCTAATATATGCAGTCATAGCATGATAATTTTATTTCAACCTCTATGAACATAATGTTAGCTCAGACACTGTAGGATATGCTTCTTATCATTTTCAGGGTGCTTCCATGCATGAAATGATCGAAGGACTTCTGTATAGGTCTTCTTCAGGAAATATAGCAATGCCTTTGTCTGGTGTTTTATTAAGTTGTTGTCAGGTACAACTCCAAGACATCCAATTAAAGTTGCAATTTATGAATGCATATCATGCTTGTGTGTTGAAGGTGAATGATATTTGTTTGGAACCTGAGCTTCTTGAGTACAGTTCTTTCTTAAGAGGAATATTACACTCATTACTTCTGCCTAGAAAGGAGAGAATTTTAACTATTAGTTGCACTAGTCTGGAGTTCAGGTTGAAGGATAATGATTACACAAACTGCATCACATCTTTGATGGGTCTGTCAACATGCGTCAGATTAAAAGGTTCTCAACCACTGGGATTTAGCGTTCAAATAGCACATGCAGACATCAAATTTTCACCAGACAGCATTCCTCTCCTTTTGGTAATGTCATATGTATTATCTTCCAAAGAATGCAATGGTGTTAGGAAAGGTCAGGAGCTCTGGAAGATAGCTGGACAAAAACTCGGTTGTTTGACTCTTCATAGAACTTTTTTGCAAAGAATAGTTAACATTGTTGTGCTATGGTCACGATATGTTTGTGCCTATGAGTTACTGCTATCATTGGTTGGATATTCTGCTAACATGACATTTAAAGAAAATGTTGCTAGGTTGTCCAACAATAGCAAATGTTTGAATCATGTTAAACATCAGTGGAAACTAATTAATGAACTAGAGGAGAAACTTCCTGCAGAGGCTGTGGGACGTGCACGACAGATAGCACGTCACAGATTATCATCGTGCTCATCATCCACTGATTTGAAAACATCAACCAGTCTTGTAACCACTTCATTGTTGAGAATTCTTGCACTCGTTTCACTTCTTTGGAGATTTATTTGCTTCATGTATCAGCTAGCTGCAGATTTATTTTTTAATTTGTGCATCCCTTGTATGCACCGAAGAATCAGTAGATCGTCTGCACTTATTCTCGGTGGTGTTTCTCAAGATTCTGGTTTGCAGTTTCAAATGACTCTCAGTTTAGGAGAACTCTACATCACGCTTTCTTCTGCAACTTCTGATCATGATCCTATTAGTGGAAAAGTTGAGCATGAAGCAAAGCTTCATCATGTAAACCTGCCTTCACTTTGTCTAATAATGAAGTGCTTGTGCTTTAACTATACAGTCAACAGCATTACAAAATCATTATTTAGTGTTTTTGGCGAACTGAGGTTACATCTGTCTTATGTTTCAAGGGCTTCGTTTATGGATAATGACCCAGGAATTAAGCGAAGCTTATCTTTTAAAGCACCTAAAGTTCATTCTGGCATTGAATCTAAGATAATCATGTGGAGTGACCCTGTTCGGGCATATGATCCATCAGAACGAGATGCTATTGATTCTCCAATTTCTGCTGATAATGCTTCAATCTTTGTCAAAAATAATATTGCAAACTTGTGGTCAAAGTGGAAGAAAGTTAGTCAGATATATGCAGAGATAAATTTTCAGCATACTGAGCAGCCATTTGTTCTTTGTGAGCTTCAAAACTTCCTTATAGATCCATATCTTGATAATGGAGACTATGGACTTCATAAATGCATTTTGACACTTGGGAAAATGAACTTTGATTTGGATTATTCATCTATAAAGTTTTCTTCTCTGTTGCTTGGGCAACTGCAACATTGTCGTCATTGGGCTACTACTATTGGGAGAATGCAGAGTCCGTCATCTTCGTCAATTGTACATAAGGAGAAACCTGAAATCAGTATGGAGGATAGGATAAGATCATCCACCAGTAAGCTGAAGATTCTGTTAATTAATATGATTCCAGTCAGGAACATCCAAATTGGAGCAGTCATTGCTGGACCATCTATTCGAATTTTTTTACAAGATCAGCTGTTGCATGATACTGAACAATACAAGAGTCCTATAGTTGCTCAGGAAAAGAACAATTATTGTTTTGTGTTTGATCTTGCAAATATTGAATTTGCTGTGTTGCCTGCTTCTAAAGCTGTTTTAGCTGCACTGACTGAAGAGTCAAGTTTCAATGAGGTGGATGCTGAGTATATTTGGTTTAAGGAACCCCGCACGTTAGACATTTTGGAAGCACATGCCAGTGAAAGATATGTTGCTCGAGGGCGGATTGCGCTTGATGCTTGTTTGAGATTCATCGGCCTAGCTGTATCCATTGACAATTTAGAAGTACATCAGAAATCTCATGTTGTTGGACCTGTGTCAATAACAATACATTCCTCAATCTGCAGGTAGAGTCTAATGTACTCCTGCTCTCTCTTGTCCCTATTTATTGAATTTCACTGTCAATTCATTTCTCAACCTAAACTTTTGCGTCACAATTTCAGTATATTTATTTGTTTTACTGATTTTGTGTACAAGTGCAGGATACATGTAAGCAACCTAATGCAATATTTTTGATAGTTTCTGTCAGGATATTGGGATATTTGATGTCAAGGATTGCCGAACCGGTACCGGTAGGTTTACCGGTCGGCCACCGGACCGGTTTGGTACTGGTTCAAGCCAGTACGAACCGGTACCACTAGTTTAGCTTGATTTACGCATCCAAAAGCCTAAAAAAAATTGGAACCAGCACAGACCGGTTCGGGCCGGTACTACCCGATACTGTTTTTTAATGCCTAACCAGACCGGTCAGAGATTGGACAAGTTCGGTACGGGCTTTCTTGTTTGATGTTCTTGGCAAGGTCATATTTTTGAACTAAATTATGCTTTGTCTGGATAATATTATTTGTGCATGAGGGAGAGATGCGGAACATTTGACCAAGAAAGCTTAGGGTTTATTAATATCCAAGTCAAAGGACTCAAAAGGAATTCCGAAAGACCTATAGTTGACCCTAAAGGCATCCCCCTGAATCAGGAAGTTGATTGGCAATCTGAGGACCCGAATGTAGCTACAATATCATGTTAATTTTTATGATATGCTCAAAATGGAATTCAAAACCTTGAACGTCAACCAAGACATTTAATGCCTAATCATCAGGCATTTCAGACTTTCATTCTGCATAGCTTAAGACCTGCTCCTTCCATGGAATTACACATGTTTGTTTGGCGGCATTTATTTCTATCATTTACTGCACTTGCCTATGATTGGGATGAGACTCTTTGTGAATTTAGTTTTCTGTTTTCATCGTGGCATGCCGTACCGGCCCGAACTAGGTGATATAGGGCGTACCGTACCATACTGGTTCGGTACCGGTACTCGGTATAGGTGGCGTACCGACACTCTGTATGCCAAAAAAAATTCATACCATACTGTACCGACACTATACTAGTGTGGTACCGGTACGGTGTTCGGTACCGAGATGGCGAACCTTGGTTTGTATATATGTGTAAGGCCGAGGGTCATATGCTCAAGTGTATGTGGCCATGTTCTCCCATTCCCTAATTGTCTTATTTTGATAATATTAAATTTTATCTTCATGCTTGCCGGTTGATTTGCAATTTTGTAATATTTGAGATTCTTTTGCAGAGATTATCTTCGTTCATTATCTGCAGAAGTAGATGTTCTATCAATTAGTCTGAGTGGAATTATTACTGATGTTGCAGTTTATTTATATGCGGATGAACTTTTGATTTTTCTCCAGGTAATGATATTTTTATCTATCTTTTTGGTTAGAACAAACTTTATTGGGACTTGAATATTAATTGGAAGTTGATGAGCACAAACTTGAACAGACAGTTGTTTTTTCCTCTTTGTTATGCGGTCCTACTTTGGAATATATATTATCCTTTCTATTCCTCATTGTTCAATAATTTTGGCTCCCTTTCCTAATGGGAAAGTACCAGAATTCCTAAATCACATTTCATATAAAAGATTTTCTGAAATACCCGATAGATGTTCATGTGTTTCAAGCAAGGTTTGTAATCATGACTGTACTGTACGTCTTGACCTTATACTGCATGCTGTATCAACCTGTCTTGACATGGGTGTATTGTCTGATTTGGCAAACTCATCCAAAACAATACCAATATTGAATGTTTGGCAGCCCAGCTAATGCTCGTTCTGTTGCATGCTGTTGTTGTTATTCCTGGTCGTAAGGTGTTGTCCAAGCTGAGTGCCCTAAGAAAGGTTGTCATTGGCAGCCAGTAGCCTTGACAGTTCACCAAGGTGCTTAGCCAAGGTCTGTCTCATAGACTATAATGTTCAGGCCATTTGGAGCTTAGAGAGTTACCACATGGGGAATGGATTTTGTTTTAAAAAAATCTTATTATTTTCCTTAATAGTAGATGTCTATGAAGTCAAATTTACTAAATTTGGTCTAATGGTGCAAGAACATGGTCTTGAAGTAATTGAGTGTGATAACAACTTTGTAATATGTGATTATTATGAAAATAACTGTGGCCTTTAAAATACCATTCATTTGTTTTTTCATTTTCTCTTTTCTTCTTGAGCTATATAGCATTTGTCTTTTTGTTATGCGGGTAGTTGACTTGGACTTTGCCAAGTTATATTAACTAATGCTAAATTAACATCAGAGTAAAAGGATGATGCAGGGCGATCTTAATTGCAGTAGGTGTTGCCACATGTACATTGTTCTGCTTCAAGTTTTAATTCTAATTTCTATTCTTAAAACTTGAAAAATTTTGTAATTCTTGATGAATCAGACCTCACTTACCTGTCCATAATATCTCTGAACAATATGCAAATTAGATTGCTTGAACAATTTGGGAAATGGTAAGGTGAATAGGACCACAGGAGAATGATGAGGTTAGCAAAACCTGCTAAAGCACTTAATTGTTACCCTACATCAAGGCTTTCACTTTATCAATCTTAAGCTGGAAAATTAATAATAACTTGTCCGCATGCTGATTGTTCTAGCATCAAACAAGTTAGTCTTGTTGGCAAAAACAGACACAACTGCAATATTATGATCTAGTGTAATTTGATACACATCAGGGTGGTTCATCTCTTCACCATGCTATGCATTCGTGTAAGTAGGTCTGTTTCCTAAATAGCTTGTTTCATATAACTTTGTTTATTTGTATATACTGCCTGTATTCACGTCTCTTCTTCTTTCAGGTTTTTAAAGCTATGTTTTCGACATCATCTGGTTTTAGTAATTTCGACTCTGCCAGTCTTTGTTATCCTCGAGAATTCTTCAGTAAATTAATGACTTTGGCCAAGAAATATAATGATCCACAATTGACAAAATCTAAAGCTACTGATGAAAATATGATTATTAAAAATACACAAATTTTAGTTGATGCTGCACTCGAATCTGAGTCAGTGGACATCATTTTGAATGATTCACGAAATAAACATTTGAGCTCTATGAATGCCAACACGGCTTCCAGCAGTGCCATGGACAATGTCAACGTACCATCTACATGCAAGGAGATAATGATGACGAATATGATTAAATTCCTTAGTTTCGGTATTGGAGTGTTTGTTCAAAAATCTTTTATCCAGATCTCATGCAGTGGAAGTTTTGCAGAAATGCTGATTAATTTTTCGAAAATTCAGTCAGTTGTTTTCAACCATCAAAGTTCTGTGGAAGTTGGCACTGATATATTGCAGCTTAAGACCCAGCTTGATCAATCTTTAAAAAAATTACATCAATTCTCTCTTTGTAACTGCGTATTTAGTTTACAAGTTGGTTCTCATGGTGGTGCCTTACCGAGTTCATATGAAGTGGAAAGACCCTTTCTGAATGCTGAAGAACCTGAGACCCACTCATGTGGTCCTAATCATAATGTGGAAGCAGGTCGATTGCTTGTGACAGATAATCCTGGGTCCTCATCTGGTTGCTGGATTTTTATGGAGATTGAATTTGGTGAGATTTTAATGGCTGAATGTTGTATGAAGACCCTGCTAACTGCAACACATCAACCGAGTATGCTAAAAACTTCAATTTTCTTTTGTGAGGACCTCCAGACAATCAGCTGCAAACTCCAGGTGGTAATAATGGCTTGAAGATAAACTGTTAATGCTTCAAATACATTTGCTGCACATTTTTCCTTTGAAAAAAAATAATGATTTTTCATATCATTTTTGGACATGTTCAGCCATTCTATCATCCATATTCTCTTTTCTTTAATAAATAGATTGCTCTTTGTCTTGCTTCCACGGGCATCATTAGAAGAATATTTTATTTTTCTAATATTGCTTATCAGAGTCAGTCTTGTTTCAGTGCTTCATGTACTTTGCTGCAAATTTGGCATTAAACACACATTTTCCTTCTTTATTGTTTTCTGAAAAAATACATGGATTCAAATTGCTTGCTTCTTATGCAGTGTTAATATTATGGACAGGGTGGTTTAATCTTTCTTGAAACATCAACACTGGCTATGTTCATTGAGTGTTATAGACTATATTGTCTGCTGGCCATGAAATGTTTTTCATGGGTGTGCAATGTATCTGGAAGATCATCTGAAAAAGGAGGCATCCTGACACTTTCCAGTGAACATATTGTTAGATCAACCAACTGTTCCAATGAGGAGCACGGCATAGGCACTGTGTCCTCGGCTTCAAATTTGGAAAAGAGGAAGATGTTTGAACATAACTTTGTCAAGGCACTTAGTGTTGACTTGTCTCAGTTTTCTCTTGCTCTTGTTGTTATGGATGGATCAGGTAAATAATTGCAATTTCTTATATTTTGCTAACCCTACTTATAATATGCTGATGTCTTTTTTTTTTGGTTCACTTCTTTTGTAGATGAAATTCAGGAGCTAATTCTAGAAGCTGATATGAGCCTACAGCTTATGAACTCTGGGAAAAATCTCTTTTTTGATTTAAATCGTTTGGCAATCTTTAGTCAGCATGTTCATAGAAATATGCTCAATCAAACAAGTGAATCGCTTATACCCCATTTTTGCTCCAATACTGCAGTTGCTTTGTCATCTCATAGTAGATCTGGTGAAAATATTCTTGCTTCTCAAGTTTCAAGAAGCATGCCTGTTGGCCTTGGTGATGCACATTCTGCAAATATTCCAGCTCCTGGGCAGGAAATTTTGGTGGAGACATCTGGATTTTCACCTTTATACCATGGCAATTACATCTTAAAGCATCTGGCTGCTTCTATTAAGATCGAGAAGATGGTTTTGAGGAATGAACTGGGCTTTGGGCAAGTGCAGAGTGATTGGTTCGGGAAGGGTTCCATTTCTGGTTTTGATTTGACAATAGCAATATCTGAAATTCAGGTCAACAATGGTCCCTTTTTTTGTCTTTTCTGAGTATCTCGTTAATTGAATGTTTTGGTAATCTCTTTAGAGGACTGCAGAGATATGGTTTACTTCTGCTAGTTTGAGTGACACTTAAATTAGAACAATTTGCTTAAGATGATAATGTTGTCACATCTACATCATGAGCAAAGTTTAGCCCTTTTTTCTTTTCTTTGACTTGCATTACATATTTCATTTTCCTAATTATGCCAGTTTTACATTTTTAAGGGGCAACTTTTGAAGGACATATGAAATAGATATAATTCTGCAAGCGATTCTAAGCAATGCAAGCTTATGGTTATAAATTTTGTAGATGAATCCTTATTTCCTCATTTTTGGTAAGGGGTTTTAGTGTTCTTTTTTGTTTTTTTAATTTGATTCTTATCGCAGCACTGAGTGAGCTTGTAACAGTGCAGTATGATGTCTTCTTCAAGTATATATTTCATAAAGCATATCTAAATACTTTTATTCACAGATGCTTTTGGCTTTGTATGCACCTTTATGTGGGATATTCACTGCAAAGGCCAGCCAGAACTTGGCGCGGAATTTTGCCTATAGAAATCAAGGATGGACCACTGATACAGATAATAAGATTACTGATGGTATTTATGTTTGTAACTATCTTCACAGAACATGTCCATATCTAAATAAGTTATCATGAATTTGAACAAAGTTCTGTTCTTTAAATAGGAGCAATTGTGGCAATCTGGGATCTTCACCAACATATGTACTTTGCAGTTGAAGACAGAGAGAAAAAATATCGTTTAGTTGGTGCACTGCATTACTCTCTTGTTGGAGAACGGGCTCTCTTTAGGGTATGTAACTGGTTTTCTCCCCTGAGTCTCATTTTGCATATACTTCTAAAATATCTGAAATAATGATCACTAACTGGTAACCGGTGTAGGTAATATATCTTATGGAGAATGGAATGAAACTGTTATAATAAATTTTCATAAAAATGAATTTACATTATATAACAGGCTTTTTTTGGCGTGAGTAAATTTCTTTGTATGTTTTCAACTTTTTTGATTTCTATATTTTGATTTTGTTATTCAAGGTAAAACAGAGACCTGCAAAATTGTGTTTACTCTATTTTTATACCATTATTTTATTATTAGAAAAGAGAGAGATTCTTATATTTTTTTAGTGACGAGATGATGTAACCCTGTTATTACTGCTTTATTTTACATCTGGTTTTTAAGGTAATTTGTGATGCCACTCAGTTTATGATATATGGGACTATGACAACACTTTGTGCCTTTGTGGTCCCTCCTTCCCCTTTTGCTGCTTTATTTTGATTGACAATAAACATATGTTTTTGATAAGTTGGTCTCAAAATCTAACTAGAGGGCATGTTCTAGCATTATTGGGCGTTTGGAGTGCAGGATGGAGCACCATTGATCCTGTTGAGCTGCTAATTTTAGAGAAATACCAGACAAAGGCCTTTGTTTGGCTTTGGAAGTTGAGAAGGCATGCACTTAAATGAAGGTCGCCCTTTCTAATAGTTAGGAGAAAGGGTGAGGCCAGCTACTTGGGAGTGGAGCACTCCTCTCCTAAAACATAGGATAGAAGGGTCATCCACTCTTTTGGAGTGCACCCTCTCTCTCCTGACCTTATTAGCAGAAATGGGCCAACTCTTAAGTAAGCATACCTTCCTGCTTATGTGCGCCCCCTCCTAATAACATTATGAGATGTTGACAGCCTATGAAGGGGGTCTTTTCTGAAAAAAGAAGGGCTGGTCCTTAAGTGAAAAAATAAAATCTCTCTCCTTCACACTCTTTCTCTCCGTTCCTTCGCTTCTCTCTCATCTCTCCACACAAGCTAGGCCCTAGGGTGTGGAGAAACTCCAGAGGCCTTTCCCCATGGGAAAGCAAGCTAAGTGGTGACTCAGCATGCATAGATAGTCAAGACCATGGTCTGCCGTACCGGTCGGTACGGGTCGGTACCGGCCGGTACATACCGGTACCGGATCCTACCGTACGGTATAGCTATATATTTCGGTACCGAACCGTACCGGCCCGTACCGACTAGTCCGTACCAGCTCCAATTTTTTTTGGCTTTTAGCCCCATGGTATAGTATCGGTTCGGCTCGGTTTGGTTCGGTACCGTACTGGTACCGATGCCCACTGGTACGTCGGTACAGTCGGTACTGCGTACCTTAGTCAAGACTATGCCTTGACATCTTCAGGCTTGCAGTTGTGAGAGGAAGCTTGAATAACATAAATCAAACTAATGCAATTAGGTAACACTTTGACAGTTTGACCCTTGCATCTTGTCCCTTGAGAAAGTCTTTTGCTGCGTTTCTTGATCTCAGGGTTTGTGATAGTCTCTTCTGCACTATATACTGCCTTTCATCAGATATCACATAATCATGCCTTCTCAGGAATCAGAATGTAGTCAAGAATTCTTTAGATGTTTGACTTGTTTACGAACTTTCTTAGTTACAAATGGTTCAAACTTTAAAGTGTTTTGAATCTTTTGATAGCTGAGGGAATCAGACCTTTTTTTGATTACACGGAGGTTTGGAGCCACAAAATATTTTGCTTCATCTTATGTGGTGATACCTCAAACTACTGACTTGCAAGTTACCAGCAGAAAATTTGTTTTCCTTGTTTAAATATCCACTAAGATGTAGTCAAACATTTAATGTAGGTCATGTGTTGAACCCGAACAAAATACTTCAACCATAAGTACCACCACATAATTTGGACCCTTTACCATTCAACATCACATTAGTGAGGGGACAGCTTCAGGACCATAAAGTACACCATATTAGAAGGTGTGATAATGAACCAATCCAGTGGTCGGCAAATGCAGCAAAATAGAAGATATGGCAAAGTAGTTTTGATCAGCTTCCTTGTTATAATACTATGCGGTAAAGATTTTGAGCAATTGATCATAAATGCCTATAGGCCTTCTCCTACCTAACAAAGAAAAGTAACTTGTTGGGATATTGAAATATATTCCTTCTCCTACCTAACAAAGAAAAGTAACTTGTTGGGATATTGAAATATATTCCTCACTAATCGATTCTCCTTCCAGAATATCTATTAGACATTGGGTGCAGTTAGAATTTTAAACATTTCTCAATTGGCCTGTTTTTAGGTGAGGTTCCATAAGACATGGAGAAAAAGAGTATCATGGATTTCCTTGGAATCATTGTACGCCAGGAACGAAGAAGGTAAACCACTGTGCCTGAACTATAGTCCAGGATCAGGCTTTGTCGAAATATCTAGCAGCAATGGTAAAAGGTGTGCCCTTTGGCAAACCATCCCATATGAACCTGAGAGTTATGAGGATGATGTCGATGATGATTACATGAGATCTTGCAAAATAGCTTCTGGAAATGCTTTCTATCTTGTGAACCAGAAGAATGACTGTGCTGTTGCTTTTGTCGATGGCCTTCCGGAGTTTGTGAAGAAGCCGGGGAATCCATTCAAGGCAAAGGTGCTCAATGATTTTTCTCCAGCGAATGATGGTGGGAGGTTGCATATTTCTAATTCCTTCTCTGGCGACGTTAGTGGAACAAATGTTCAAGGAGAGTCATCTTGGATGGAAGGAGAGAGATTAAAACTTGATGCAAATCTCCCATCTGTAATTATTACCATTGATAAGATTGTCTTGACCATCGTTCATGAAGTTTCAGATGCAAATGACAAGCTTCCACTCTATAAAGGCAGCATGAATGATATTCATGTCACTGGACAGATATTACCATCCAAATTCAGAATCATAAGCTCATTCCAGATTGCTGTTAACTACTTTGATGTGCAAAAAAACCTCTGGTTAGCACTCAAATTTAGCATTAGCATGTCTTCTATTTTCATTATCTGTTTGTCTTCTTGTTTCAAATTTTGCATCACAAACTAGACCTTCTTTCTTATACTTATAACTATTTTAAAATATGCAGGAGGGAAATTATTTCTCCTGTTGATTCATCTCTGTTCTTCCGTTCTAGATTCGCACATCAGGTTTTAGTTAACAAGTATCAAAAAGTGCCTGTTTATTTTTATTTTGGGGTGAAGCAGGTGAGGAGGTTTATATTCTTGATTTGCCTTTCATCTAATTTTAAGTTAAATGCGTTATGTTATCAAGGTCAATGTAAACAATTTCTCATGACTTTTTGGCAGGTGGATATATCTCTAACTGAGCTCTCATTGGATGTACTTCTTTATTTGGTTGGAAAATTAAATATAGCTGGTCCTTATGCTGTGAGAAGGTCGATGATATTTACAAATTGCTGCAAGGTTATTGATCTTCCTAAGATTCCTATTGCTGTAGCCTGTAGATGATAATTTTAATTCCATGTGATAAAAAATAAATAAATCCTATATATGGCACATACACATCCTCCATGTCACACACATACAAATATACCTTCTACAGTAACAGCTAAGTAACTGGCTGCTCAAGCATTTGAATGCCTTTTTTAAATAATGCTGGACAATATGATGACAGAAATGTATCCCAAGATAATCTCTCTGAATTCATGCAATGGGGATCTTTCTGTGAAAGAGGATGTGTAAATGCAAAAGGGCTTACAAGAAAGCTTAATAGGTGGATGAAACTGCGTGGGATAAGTGAGCTGGTTAGATCTGCTGTCACCGAATGCAAGTAAATTGGAAAAGGCCACCTCAAGGCTAAATACTTGTGGGTGACAAATAGCAAAGTAGTACCACAAGGGAAAGGAGAAAAGAGGCCCCATCAGGGAGAGACCAGACTAGCTACAAGGAAGGGATGGTGTAGGCTCTCAAGTTCAGCAGAAATAGGGAATTGTTAGGCATTTTCTTTTTATCATTTTCTTTTTCAGGACTTCAAATAGGACCACCTGGACATTGTCTTATCCTGTGACAGAAGATAAGTTCTGTTGTGATAACAGATCGAACTTGTCAGACTAGGGAGTGGTTTTGGTATTGACTGGACCTAAGCTAGAGTTGAGATGGGATGGAACAAGGCTACTTGTCGTGAAGTTTTAATGCTGCAGAAAGGTCAGTTGGGTCTTGATAGAAAGGCAATAGTGCAACAAGGAAAAATAAATAAAGTAGTGGAAGACAAAAAGCAAAAGAGAGAAATATAGATTATTAGAGGTAGTGTTGTCAAAAGTGCTGCCTAGGAACCTAGGTGGTCTGCCTAGGCGCTTAGAGAGGCTAGATCGCCTAGATAGTGACCGACTAGGTGCTCTTACATTAAAAGATACATACACTCCATTTTTTTGCTTATACTTTCTTTCTTTAGTTTATTTTCATTGTTGCAACTAAAATATACTTTTTTAGTTGAACTAGAAGTGAGACTACTATAATTTATAATTTGTTTCCACTCTGATCATTGCTTCCTCCATCACTCCTAACCCAACAGCTTTCTCATTGATCGATGTTAGGTTAACTAAGCAGCCCTCTACCCATTTGCCTATTCTCCATATGTTAGATTTTCTGATCAAGTTCAGCAGCCTTCCAGTAGGCTGTCGACGATTGTCGCTAGTCCAAAGACCCTAGAAGATTTTGTTTTAATTTTTTAATACTTAGTATTTCCCTTTTCCTCTTCACTTCTCATCTTACTCTTCCTCTTTCCCTTCTCATTTGGAAGTTTTTTCTACTCTTCTTCCTCTTTTCTGTCCCTTTTCATCCATATTTTTGTCAAATCTATCTTTTCTCTATTTTTCTATTCCTTCTCATTTGGAAGTTTTTTTCTCCTCTTCTTCCTCTTTCTTAATGTGATTATGAGATTTCAATTATTAGCTATAAGCTTTAGGTTTTGTTCTTGGTAAGACTTGTCAAATTTTCATCTTTTGAGATTTAACTTTTAATAATGTGATTTTGTTATCTCTTGTTACACCCACATTTGACTTGGTTGATTAACATGTTGAAATCTTTCCATTGTTTTGATTAATCTTAACTCCTATTATGCTGTAATGGTGAATTTGATTTTTTATATGTATTATTTGAAAGAAAAATGAGGTTGATAGTGTTATTGTTGGCCTTTTATATATTATTTGCCCTTTTAAAAGATGGACTGCCTAGGCACCATAAAAATGAGGTCGATAGTGTTATTGTTGGCCTTTTATATATTATTTGCCCTTTTAAAAGATGAACTGCCTAGTCACCTAGGCGTTGCCTAGTCAGTCAGGCTCCATGCCGACTAGGAGCTGCCTTGCCACCTTGACGACCTTGATTAGAGAGGAACTGTCTTAGGCATGATGAAAGAACCATTCTTTTTATGGTCTTGTGGTCATCTCATCGCTCACTCTGAAGTAAAAAGAGAGAAGTCTCTTATTGAAGTTTTGTAGCCGTACACAATTTTTTATTTCTATTTTATTTTTTTATCCTTGTATTGGAGAGGGTGTTGGTGGTGCAATTTGATGGATTCCAGAAAACCCCTTGAAGAAACACAAAATAGGCAACAAATTTTCTAAAGTTAGATATCAATATCTGTGCAAAATCTATCCAGAGTCACAGACCGTACTATAAATAAAAATGACAATCTTGAAATCAGGGAATATTCCCTCTTGATTCCATCTATTTTAATCTTAAAATCAGATTTATCTTAAAATCAGGGAATATCTTAAAATCAGAGTCACAGAATACTTCTCCGATTTATCTTAAAAAATTTGTTCATTGCCCCACTAACTTTAATGTACCCTCTTTCCTTTTCAAATCGAATCGGGCCCCCTTCATAAAACTCCCAAATAGATTGGATTCTATATTTTTCTCTAATTCGTCTCCCAATTAAACCTTTTGATTCGACTCCTAAAGCAATTGCACTCTATCACTTGCTCTTTTTTCTCTCTTCCATCAAACATGCATTGCATGTGCTCTGTTGCTAGTAAACTCTAATAAAACATTCCTTGACGCATTCCTTGATGCTAAACAATGACTAAAACTGAACTAGGCTTTAAATATGCCTTCATAACATGAGATTAATTTGTGCAAAACATCCATAGTTTGGACGTTCTTCCAACAGCAAATGTACAACTTGGAAGCATGACAATCTCTATCAGTAGTATTCGTGCAGAAGTTCCCTGCAAAAGTTCAAAGGAGGGAAGTTCCTATTGGCAATATGTATAAATTACTAGAAAAGTGGAAATAAATTTTAAAAAGAAAAAACAATAAATATTTGAAATGATACACACACACACACACATATATATGTCTGGACCTATTTTTGCTGTAACATGACATGTTAACTAGTAAAGAAATCATTTTCCCTATATTTTATGAAATGACATTGTCCAATCATCATTGCAAACTTGCTGAGCAATTCAAGTCAATGCAATAAGCAGCTACAGCAAATTGAAAAGAATCAATAAAAAAGTTGGGAATAAACATTTAATTGAAAGCTAGTAAAATTTGACTCTCAGATTCTAGGTAAGCCAAGAAGTTACAGTACCACTAAGAGAGAAGGTGAGTTGAAACCTACTTATTAGACCCACTTAATATAGTCTCGTGTAGTTATGTCCAAAGTGATCGCGCAAACGCAACCCACCTGGTTTTCCTAGGCCTAAGCAGGCTTCATGAACAACCATCATGCTATTGATTTGCATAAAACTCCTTGGCAACTTGCTGTATGCAGGCTAATTGATGGTCCGCCTAGTTTAGGTGGCCTAGGCAGGTTGCATGAGCACTCACTAGATAGTTGAGCTGCATATAGGACCTGCCTAAATATCCAAGCCCTGGATGGGGCAGGTGCACCCACTTAGGCCTGAGATGGTGCATTTAAGAATACTAATACGTAACATGCAATAAAGTGAATTGTTTGGTGAATACCTCCTAGGCATTGCATAGTATTTAACGAACAAATGCATTAAAGAATCTGGAAACTTACTTTTTTTGCATATAGCTGTTGTTAATTATTCTTAGCTCTGGTGATAATTTAATTTGAATTGCATAATACAAATGATCTTGGGATGCTTCAAGACAAATCATTTTATTTGCTGCAGCTACAAAATCATTCTGGATTGAGCCTTCTTTGTCATTATGCTGATAATCAAGATGCAATAATTGCTGGAAAGCAATCAGCTTCCATTTTCTTGAGGTATTTACATGCTAATAGTTGAATTGTTGTATGTGTTGAATGATTTGCATTCTTCATAGTTGACTGATCTGCAAATTGTTTTTTCACAAATACTAGTTGAAGCATGATTTAATTGTGGCCTAAAACAATTGTAGGAATTTGTTAGGGAGTTGAGGTTTCTTAGCAACTATGCATATTTGAAATGTGATTCATTTGCTAAAAATGGACATAGATTTTTCAAAAAAAATATACTTATAGAGTGACATCGTTGGTTTGATTGGTTATCTATATGTTGCTAATTTCTACATAATTTTATTAAATGTAATACGTGATACAGTTAGTGCTGTATCCTGGTTATTCTTTCATGCTTGTGATGTTTTCATTCAAATTTGTGCCTGGAGTAGTGCTTTACTTCTTAGAGTAACAAGGCAACAGTTTAGTGCATTCAAATGTCACCATAGGCGACATGCCGACAATTTTATCAAATTGGAGGCGGAGAATGCAACTTACTGTTATGAACTTATTGTTGAAGTTAAATTGTGAACTTGTGCATGCTTCACATTGGACAAAGAAACAAATTTAAATTATTGAAACTTGATATATGGAAATATTTTGTCTCATCAATGTGACAGTGATATAGAGTAAAAGCAAAAGAGCAAATGAACTTGTTATAGACTAAATCAGGTAAAGTGGAAAGTTTCCTGTACTTTTGTGGCCTTGTACGAAAATGTTATCCATGTGTAAGCCAAAGCATTGATGCTGTCATGGTGGTATATTTTGCCTCATTTATCATGGCTGAACTTATGAATAAGTTCTGGTAACCATGCCAATGGATATACTGCTCCAGGAAGAGGACTCTGCCTTGGATCTAGCAAAATTTGCATGTTCTTGGCTAGGTCATAGCATCGTATGACTCTGGTTCTTTATGTGTCCCTTTAGGAGCTCTTCCTGTTGCTGACTTTTTGATAAGTTTTCTTAGGCTTTGATCTAGTTTTTTCAAACACGCCTCATCGTATGACTCTGATTCCATCTAGTTTTTAGTTCGTTTTGGTTGTAGCTATTGTCTACTCCTATACTGCATATGTAATTTTAGCCATAATTTTTTGCCATGTACTCAGGCGTGCATCTTTAGCTGATCAGTCTTCTGAAAGTGAATACTCAGTGTCAGTATCTCTCACTGAACAAGGGGTTTTTTCAACCTACCCGATTCAAATTTCACTTGCAGCTTCTTCTATCTTTGCATGGAGAACCCGTGCTGTATCCCTTAAAGGTAATTGTTGCATTCTCACGTTCTTTGTATTTTTTAATATTTCATTGTTACGCCACTGAATTTTGATGGTGAAGTTACAGATGTTATCTTTTTTCTTGTTTGTCTTTCGGTTTAATTGAAGTGTGTTAATTTCCTGTTGCAGTTTCCTCGAAAAGAAAAGAAAAGAAATATGGTTTTAAATTTCATGTTTTTCTGCTAGCAAAATCTTATGTTCTCATTCGAAAACAGACCCCAATTTTTTTCTTTCAAAGAAAAAGATCTTTTCTCTGGCATGTAAAGGGATTGGAAACCTATTTGTAAGAGCGCTTTGAAAAAGATGAAGGAAGAAACAGATCAAACTTCTATCCTGCAATAAAGAAAAAACCTCTACTTGCTCAATTTTATGCAAGCTTGCCACCTGGAAAAATTAGATAAAGGATTGGTGGGATGCAATAGTAAGTGATCTTTTTGGAGTGGAATTGTTCTGGTGAAATCAGTCTTTTATAACCTGCTAGTCTACTATTTCTCAATTTTTAATACCCTAATTGCAAATCTAATCAAATCTTCATAGTTCTCCAAGATAATTTTTTATCAAATAGAGGTAAATGACTGGGGTCAATAAGGGATTCATCTGATAGGCCTTAATGAGATTTGTTTATCTAGTCCGCAAGAAGTTCCTGGGTTAAGAATCTTGGGCGATACTAGTGGAGTTATTGCATGGTTAGCAGTGTCGGAGGCTGAATTATTTACAAAGAAGTCCTTGTAGATTATTAATCAAAAGTAGATATTAAAGAGAGAATTGTTTTCAGTGGAAAGGTGACATTAACTGTTGCTGGGATCTGAAATGATGTTTTTTGAGAGCTTGGAAGTTATATGATTGAAATGACCTTTAGAGTAGGGGGATGAGAAAATATGGATATTTCCTAAATTAATTGGTGCTGTAAGATGTTTTTCATACATTGCTTCCAAGTTTATTTGCTTTTCTGTGCACTTTTGTTAGTATTGAACAGGCATGGAACCGGTACCATGTCTTGTCCAGTTCAAACCAATTCAGCATTCTCCCAACCTGAAAACACCCCTTCCCTGAGAACAAATAGGTAGGTCATCCCATATGTTGGTTACCTATACCTCAGATATAGGTATCATATTGCTTACTTAGCAGTATTCTCTTCTTTTCATTCAAATTTCTAGACTTTTCTTAACAAGCTCTGTCCATCTGTCATCAAGTGACCATGTAATTTGGCTATGAGAACCATATAATTCATGCAATGAAAATTTTCTTCTATATCTAGTTTATGTCTCTTATTATTGTTCTCTGCTACCTTCAGCAGATTCAAGAAATTTCCCTGGGCCATTTATTGTTGCTGAGGTGCTCAAAGCAACTGAGGTATGAACCATACGTAGCTTTGGCCATATTGGAAATTTATTGAATATATTATACTTCGTAGTATAAAGGAAATCATTTTCAGGAAGGGCTATTGCTTGTCGTTTCTCCTTTATTGAGAATACACAACAAAAGTGAATTTTCATTGGAATTGCTTATTCGGCGGCCACAAGAAGCAGCAGGGGAATCTGCTTCTGTTCTGCTAAGGAGTGGTGACACAATTGATGATTCTATGGCAATATTTGATGCAATTGATATGTCTGGTGGCTCAAAAAGAGCATTGATGTCTCTAAGTCTTGGTGAGCGAACTCAGACTTTGTTCTCTTCTGTTATTGAGTTTGTTTCCTTATTAATTACTATAGCAGTAGCTCTGGAATTGGGCAAGGCTTTTGGGTTTGACAATGGAGGGAAGTGGCTAATTCTTGTGTTTATAGTAAAATCAAGCTTAGATTCCTCTCTTTAACACCTTGATTTTTTTTTTCTCACCTTTCCTGTTTGTTTGCTCCATTAAAAGTATGAGGTCTTTTCTAGCCAGGGTAATTTTTAACTGCAGTGTTGGGAGGATGCTACCATTTGGCCAACAGACTAGGTGGTAACTTGATAGGCTTTCCAAAATACATCTGGCTTCATAGCCTAAGGCTAATTTGGATATCTGGATCAGAAGGATTAACTCAGTTCATCTTTTATTTTTTATTTTTACTACTTGGGTCTGTCTAAAAGCAATATATGGATTTGTTTTGAGTTTATCTGGTCTTGAATTCTAAAGGTTTATTTGTTTTCTGTAATGAGGTTTTGGTTTCTGGGTTAAGGAAAATTTGTTTGCCTTCCTGCATAAAATTAATCAAGTTAATATTAATTGAGTCTGGCTAGCATGACATCTTTTGGTCAATATTAACATTTTTTTAGTATTTTTTTCACTAATTGGGTGTTTAGAAAAGATGTATGTTGTTTAGGTTAAGAAGTCAACTAGTCCTGGATTGGAAAGGTTGATTTGGTTTCAGCTTTTCGTTTCTGGATCAGTGGAAATTGGTTTTTGCTCCTCTGTAAGGCTTATCAAGTCGATATTAATTGGGCTTGACTAATTGATTTTTTGTTTGGTACTGGATTAGGAAAGATAGGTTGGTTTGATTAATTAATTGGTGCACTTGAAGGTTGATTAAACTTGGGTTGAAATAATTGACTGGTCTAAATGTTTGTGTCAAGCTTAATTTATTTAAGGGTTTTTTGAGTTTTGTTCTGGGTGACAATTAATTTTGATTGGACTCTTTCATCAAGGTTAATTATGTCGTGTTTTTTTCCGTATGGATGGAGGAACTTGAGCTGTAGGGGGCCTAGGGGCTGTCTACAATTCTAGATCCTTGGGCATTGTAACAGTGATATACATAAATATTTGGTTTCCAGGTTACCATCTTCAGTACTCATATAAGCATAGCTTAACTACCTCCACCATGCTGAAATCCTATTCCAAGCATCTTTAAGCTTCAAATGGCCAAAGCTAGCCCATTTGTTTCTCTTTTGTGCAGTGCTGTAAGGGAAAGAATGTCACCTTGTGATGTGTCTCTTGTAAACCCTTCCACAAACTAAAGAAAGGCATTTAGTAATTCCAACATCACTTACAGCAAAATTGAAGTCTCTTATCTGATTTTGAAATAAAATAAGACTTGCATGATTGATATGATTAAAATGGAACCTGTTACTTAACCTGAAATATTGAGAGCTCAAAGATGTAGTTGCTGTTCACTTGTTAGGTCTCAAAATAGGTATTGTAAACTTACATAAATGGAACAACTGCCCAGCACATTACCTTCTCAAGAAAAGGATGCAATACTTGAAGGCAAAAATATTTAAGAAATAAATGCTGGTACCTTTCCACTTCTTGGAGGAGATCCTTACCTTTGGTAAAAAAGGAGATCCTTACCTAAGTATACGAGACCAGCACTTATATGTTGTAGGTGAAGATCCATACTCTTTTCCAAGTTGTAGAATGCAGACCACTGTGAGGCATTAGAAGTTGCTACAAGATTTTGTGCGCATGTATGTTTCCTGATGTGTTATTGAAGTTCCACATCACTTGACTTTCCTGTTCCTGTTTCTGTGAAGTTTAATTTAAGGAGGAATTTGACATTTTCCGCTTTATCTTTTGTAGCTGAAAATACTAAATGGAATTAAATCTTAATCATTTTCTTTGATTTGTTTTTTGGAATCTCTACTACTTAAGGAATGTTGTTATATTGAAACAGAAACAATTCTTTTCTGTTATCTGAAAACTTTTGTCTGTCTAATGTTCTTACCAACATCAGTTTAATATTTAGGCATTCTCCATGTAACTTGAGCATTTATGAACATTTGTTCTTAGATGTTGGCTGCAATTTCTTCTACATTATTTTCTTAGATATATTTAAGACAGCTAGTTTGTGATTACAGGTAATTTTCTTCTATCTGTTAGACCTTATATTTCTGATCATATAGAGAAGTTCGGAGAAATTGTTTCAATAGAGTGGTCAGAAGATCTGAAAGGAGGAAAAGCTGTTCGTCTTTCTGGAGTATTTGATAAGCTGAATTACAGATTCAGGAAGGCTTTTGGTGTCGAATCACTAAAATCTTTCTTCAGCACTCTGCATTGTCCCCTTGTTACTGAAGGTCAGCATGTCTCTAATCTGCATTTTTTGATTCGGACAATTGGAAGAGATGTGCCTGTAATGCAGCCAAATGTTGGTGGTGCTTCTGAGGCTAAGGCTTCACCAGTTGCCTTGCAAGTACAGAGGGAGATTTTCATATATCCAACAATTCAAGTTTATAATCTCTTGCAATCAGATATAGTTGTCCTTTTGACTGAGAACCATCCAGGTAAGCCTGATGTTTCGATCAACTTTCTTTAAGGCTGTTATCTTTTTCAGTCTTGACTGTAAAAAGATGGAATAAGCTTTGCTGGTTGTTGCTTTACGGTCTTCACTGTACTTGCAGATCTATGCATGACTGGTGACTGTAAGAACATTGGGAAGCAAGCAGCTATTCCATGCGGATCAAGTTCTTATTTTTATGCAAATCCAGCCTTGATTTACTTTTCGGTTACCTTAACCGCAGATGATTCAAAATGCGAACCAGTGAACAGTGGTGATTGGGTTAAGAAGTTGCATAAACAGAAAAGCGAGGTCCACTATCTTGATATTGAGTTGGATTTTGGAGGCGGGAAATACTTTGCATCCTTAAGGCTGACACGTGCAGAGAGGGGCATATTAGAGGTGGCAAGAACTACCATTCCATGGTTTTGTTATATAAATATTATCTCTTTTTCATTACCCTAGTTAATTTCCTCAAACTTTTCCTTATATTGTTCATGAAATTTGTTCACGGAGATTGATATTTTGATTATTTAGCTGGTTTAACTCAAGAGGTGAGGTCACTCTGCAGTTAACTCACTATAACACGCATGCAGGTTACTGTTTTCACGACATATACACTGCAGAACAACACTGAACTTTTCTTGTTATGCTTTCCTTCCAATCAGAAGCCTTTTCCTTGGTAAGGTTATAATAGTTGATGCATGCGCTTCTTTATTTGGGTGGTTTCAGATAACATCTTAATATGATTATGCAGGGTCGAATCTGGAAAGTATAGTTCCAACCTTCCTCCAGAGCTTGGTTGCTTCTTGCCTCCTAAGTCCACCAGGTCATGGTTTTTGAAGTAAGCATCAGAGACATAATTGCATTAACACAAGCTTATTTTTGTAAATGAATGCAGTTTTTCTCAGATTTGTGAAGTCTTTCTTTCTTTCTTTCTTTCTTTTATTTAAGGATGGGCTGGGGTGTTCTTTCCATGGTTTTGATTTTTGAAGCTTATGGCTGTTGAAAAAACATTATAATTTTTTTCCCAAGGTTATGGCATCTTATTTGTCTACTATGACCAGATCCAATAAAGTACATTTCAAATCATTGAAAGAGAAAACATCGGGAGCATTTCTCGATCTGGATATGTTATCTGGCTTCACTGAGCTATCTGTGGAAGGTGAGGATGATAATGGGGTGAGTTGGATTGAAAAGCTAGGGGTGTCTGTACAGCCATTTAACCATGAACGATGTGTGCCATCACAAGTGGTGTGCATTGTCCCAAGATACGTTATATCTAATGAATCCACGGAGGCCATCATTGTTCGCCAATGTTATCTGGAGGTCCTACTCTTTCTCTTTTAAGTTTCATTTATGAGAATTGTGTATTTTGCTTGTATAGTTTATCTACACTGCACACAAATGGCACATTTTCACACTGACTGTTTATTTTATTAGGATGGTATGGATGGGCTTACTACAGTAGAAGGCAAACAGAAAGTGACAGTACAAATGAGGAAAAATATGAGGAAAAGGAGAGATGTAAGTTTCTTTGATTCGATTCTTAGAAGACACAGTAATGGAAATGAGGATTGCCATACCTTTCTCCAGTTTTGCATAAAAGAGAATGGATATAGTTGGTCTGGACCAATATGTGTTGCTTCACTTGGTCGATTTTTCTTGAAGTTCAAACGATTTTCGGTTACACCTGCTGATCAATCAAATCCAACCACTTGGAAAGAAGATAAGTTGATGCAATTTGCTGCTGTCCATACTATACAAGAAAGTTCTAGTCTAGTTCTGCACTTCTATATGCCACCAGATGTTGCATTACCTTACCGCATAGAGAATTGCTTGTGCGGAATATCCATCATGTACTATCAAAAGGTTGTATTAGTGTAACTATTTACAGTTGCATATAGGTAGGAAAAAAATAAAAGGATTAACTTTAATGAATATCTTTATACTCAAATGTTATCTGGTTTTGTTGCTGCCGAACCTTTTCAGGACTTGATGGAATCAGATATCTTAGCATCTGGAAATTCTGTAGAGTATGCTTGGGATGACTTGAATTTGCCTCATAAGCTGGTTGTTGAAATTGTTGGTATGTGCTGCTTCCTCAATGTTTTCACATTATTTGAGCAATAAATGGAACTGTTTGTCATTTGATCTTTAATTCGTATAATTTGTTCTTGCTTCCTTCACTGAACTTTATTATTATATGCCCTCTTCATGTAGAGTCCTTTCAATTTTAGAGGACACATTCGTTGCATGAGTTTGAAGTGCAGAGGAAAAAAATTGGCCTAGCAGAAAACATGCCCGTTTTTCCAAAAGTTGTATTGACTGAAACAAAATTAAGACCAAATTATAGAGGTATTACTCTAGCTTGAGGGGCAATTGCAGAAATTTGCTTATAGTTAATGGACAAAAACTAGATCTGCGAGTATAAGGTGCCTAGATTCTTAAAGAAGGGTCTAAGCATTAGAAAGAATACTGGACGCTTCCTAGATACAAGTTGGGAGAAAAATATTTGTAAAAGAGCTAAAAGCAAGTTCATTTTTTTTTGGAGTTTTCAAAAATATTTAATTGGTAATCACTCTTTTTAATTTTTTTTAATAATTTTAAGTCTAATTTGATTTTTTTTGATATTTTTTGATGTTTCTATGATCTCGGTTTAATCTAGATGATGAATCTTATTGCTTTAAAATGATACAAATTATAAAATGATTAGTGATATGTTGCACTCTACAATGAACAATATAAAATATTCTCAAAGCAAGCAGTGACGTAAAAATTAAAAAATATTATAATTAATTACATACATTTAAAGTCCAACATACATACCGATATCTAAAATTGGATCAAGTGGCCATGCCTTTCGTAGATATCCAGATCATCAGCATAGTCAGGAGGCACATCAACCCACCCTTCTAATCAAGCGGCGTTGTAGTCTTGTACATCTATCCCATAAAAAACGCGCGCTGGGTCATTGCCAGAATGTCTGCCTCATCACCAAGTTTTGGGCATTGCTCCCTTCAGTGTCGGTCCTCACATATCTACTTTTTTGCCAAACGAGATGGACAAACATTTGAGGAAGGGCCTTTTTTTCTCAAGAATGCTATCAAGTGCAACATAGTTGGTAGTAAACCGTGGGACTCCTGGTCTTAAGATCTCTCCCCCTGCATACTTCCTTATCAGTGAAAGGACCCACATATAGTTATAAATATATCTGATGATAGTTTGGGTTGTCTTCACTGTCTACTGCACCCTATAAATCTTCGCAATGTCCATCAACATGAGATCAATACAATATGCAGCATATGGGGTCCAGAAAATATGTGGCCACTGCTCCATCAAAATCTCTCTGATGGCTTTATATTGTGGCTCATTATTTGTGATGATCTACACGATATTCTCCTTTTCTACCTAATCAATCACCTCCTCCATCAGTTTGAAGATGTACATGGCATTGTGCATCTGCTTAGAAGCATCAACCGACTTGTGGAAGAATGTCTTCGTATCACAGTATGTCAGAAAGTTGATTCTCTGCATGGTAGGACTGGTCCAACGATCACACATCACACATCACACTTAGTCCATATGTGGGCCATTGCTTTTGTAGGAGGCAATTGAGCAATTCATTTTTCTAGCTCTTTACTATTAAGAAGTTCATCGTAGATGTTCTTCGGGCCTGAAGGATCTACACCGGGACCGACAGCTTGTATGGCGGAAATGACAGACCTGTAGTACGTATTGTCTGTCACATTCGTTGGGATGTGGCTGAAGTGGAACCAGAATCTAGTAGCTCACTATATATCCTTCTTATCCTTCTTCAGTATTGAGTTAATCCTTTGCTGCTTCGAATCTCTATCAGGAAAGGCATGTGGATCTAAATCATAGATTGCTGCTGCTGGTGGAATCTCTCTGGATAACTTCTTTCTGCTACTAGCATAGATGCAATCCGGCCATTGCCTCTGCTGACGGCCTCCCTGACTGAGGTGGACCTGCTGAACTCTGGATCTATCCTGCTGCTTGTAGAACTGGATTGCGACTCATAGTACAAGGGCCCAAATCGAGCCCTATGCCTGCCACCTCATCTTGCTATCATTGATCATTCAGGCTCGCCTGTGTGGCAGCCTATATCTGTGCCTCCTTGTCATCTGGAGCGGAGGCATCCTCTTCTTGGAGTGATAGAAAGGTGACTCTGCCCCTCGGTTGTCCACCTCCGCCTTTTTGGAAATTCTCTTCCTCGCTACTCTGAAATTAATGGATTTTTTCATCAGCTGTCGAACCTCCTGAGTATTTCCGGCACATAGATATGTCCGGGCAACCAACAGCTAAGTGTTGCTTCAAACTGGTTACCTCTCATTTAAACTCTGTTACACTAGTTGCACTTTCAATAGTGGCGGCCCAAGAATATTTTTCATGATCCCAACCAATATCACACTAGTTTCTTTTTACTTGATGGCTCTATTCCTGCAGATTTATCAAGTACGACAATTTATCAATTATTTAAAAATAGCAAAATTTTGTTACGATGAAGATAAATTTTTTTACCTTAGAAAATACATCTGATTTATCTAATACATAAATATAATTTTTTTATATTTTTTAAATAATTTATATATTTTTAATAATTTTTAAATTTAAAAATATTTAAATATCATAAATTCAGAAAAATATGATTTCTACCTCAGAGATTACTTCTTAATTATGTAATCCGTACTACTAATTTTTTGTAATTTTTTGTATTATTTATATATTTTTAATTATTTTTTTGAATTTAAAATAATTTTTAATATTAATATTTAAAAAATTAATTTTAGCTCAGATCCATGTAGAACCCAACAATCGATGCTACATATATTTTTCTACGTCCTCAAGCATGCATCAAAGGCTACTTGCTTCTCAATTTTTTTCAAATTTAGGCCTAAGTCACTGTACATGACAAGGAATGCCGTACCGGCCCGTACCGGCCGGTACGGGCCGGTATGTACCGGTCCGGTCCTTGACCGGTACCGGAAACAGATGAAAATCGGTTTTTTTCGGTTTTCATCGGCGAACCGGCCGGTACCGTTTGGTACCGGCCTCGTACCGGTGCGAACCGGTTTTTTTTTTTTCGAAACCACAGCGCCGTGCGCTGTGGTTTTTAAAACCACCGCGTGGCGCGTGGTTTCAAAAACCATGCGCCACGCGTGGTTTTTAGGAAGAAGTGGCCCACGGGCCACTTCTTTCAAAGGAAAAAAAAAGCTGTGGCCTGTCGGCCCCAGCTTTTTTTTTTGATGGGAAACGGGAGAAAAACATAACATGCATCATCTATGTTTCAAATTTCAACCCTAAATTTAAATATAAAAACATCAAAAATCATGAAAAAAGTAATAAAAAAATATCAATCATCACTTAATTTAAGATCCAACAAAGGCAACATTTAAAAAAAAAATTCGAAATATTTGGCGACCGGTCCGACCGGCCACCGGTACGCCGACCGGTACCGGTACGGCGACCGGTACCGGTACGGCGGCCCTTGGTACATGATCGCATCAAAATTTGGATGAATGGGCACCAAATTTTTATGGAGAGTAGCTTGCATGCCCCTAAATACGTTTCTAATTTTAATTTATTTTTTTAAACATATGCTTAACTCAAAAATATATTTTAATTTTTAAAAATTATATATAATTCAAAAATTAAAAATTTTTATGTCAACATGTAGATCATCCACAGATCTACAACATATAAAAAAATCAAGCCCAAATTGAAAATTATGGTATGTTCTTTCCTTATTTTATAATTTTTGAGCTATTTTTCAAGCACCCTCCAAAAAAGAGAAAATGAGATAGGAGAGAGGAAACACACTTTATTTAGCCTTAGATCTTCCTTTTGATGGTCTGAATCGGTGTTGTTTTTGGAGTATTTCGGAAAGAAAAGCGGTGGAGAGAGTCGCCGCTTTCAAATGCTGTTGGAAAGGCTTCCCAACAGCCATTTGATGCTTTAAAAGCATCAGATGGCTCCATAGTGTCAATGCTCCACCGTTTCAAATGCTGTTGGGAAGGCCCTTTCAGGCCTTTCTAGCAGCCACCTGATGTTTTAAAAGCATCGGGTGGCTCCACAGTGTCAATCTGATTCGGAACTAGGTTGACTCGGTGCGAACCGGTCTGCACCGAACCGGCCGGTTTTAGTCGGTAAGAGACCAATTCCGACTAGTTCGGTAGGGTTCCAGTTGGTGTGGGGCCAGATTGAAATTATAAGGTGAACCGACCCAGTTTCGCACCGAGTCGGCTCAGCACTGCCCGAACCGGGCGGTTCGGCCCGGTTCGGCAGACCATGGCTAAAAGCTTTACATAATGGAAGGCAAAGTCAGAACAATAATTGCACAATATTAATTGAACTCTAATAGGAAGGTAGGAGCCTATCTGGTCCTTTCATTCATTTATTATTTTTAGTTAACTTTTGATTATGATTAGTTAAAGTCTTCATCAAAGAAACATAATTCTAAGATCTAAATGACAACCATTATTTGGTGTATTTGGCTTTCTAACCACTCTGAGCTATCATTCTAAGAACACATTGAACCAGAGACTGACATGGATAGTTGATTATGTAGTTTCTTAAGCAATTGTGATAGAAAATTTTTCAGGAGTCTAACTCAAGGTCTGTGGAACCATCCCAAACCACTGGATTCGGAGCATCTCGGGTCATACTGTCGACGGACTGGGATGGTTCTACCATTGAAACCGAGACGCCTCGCCGGAGGGGAAGGAGAAAAGGAAGAGAGAGAGAGCAGGGAAGGGAGGGAGAGGAAGGAAGAAAGGCCGACCAGCCTCTTTTGTCTCTCCTCTCCCTCCCCCTCCCTCCCCCCCTCTCTTCCTCTCTCATTCTCCCTCTTCTCCATCGTAGAAGATGTGTCGGTACGGGCTTAGCACGGCATGGCACGGGCCTGTACCGACTTGTCCCACTGGGCAACTGATACGGTGCTTGATACCAGTTCCACCGTCCTTGGTCTAACTAGTTCATTTTTTATAATTTTAGAGTAATTGAAGGTTGAGCTTATTCTCAAACAACTTGATTTATGATCATAGGTTTGATTTCCTTATTAATATTTTTGTTAATATTATTTTTGTAAAATACTGAATTGCTTGTTTCACTTCTGTAGATATGCATCTTTTGCGTGAAATAAACATTGACAAGGTGACTGCATGGAAACCATTGTTTAAGATGAGACAAAATAAAGGGTTGGCTTTGCAATTACCAATGGATAAGAGATATGGTCTTGAAAGAAAACCTTCTGATGAATCACATGGACTAAGAGTCTTTAAGGTGGGGTATGAAGTGTATGCAGATGGACTCTGTAGGGTACTACGAATTTGTGAGCTTGCTGACAGTTACAGAGAAGAGAAGATGCTTCAGCCTAATGCAACTTTTCAGTTGAGAATTTCATATTTTGCGGTGCATTTTCTTGACAGCAGCAAACAGGTTTGCCTCTTCATACATCTCAGCCATTTCAATAGGAGAACTGGAGAAGCTTGTGACCGGACACTTGTTTTATAACCATATATTGTTATGCCTTTTATTGACTAAAATACCATTTGTAGGGTTCCAATATAGCCGAAAAAAGGAGAACAAAAGACAGGTTTGAGAAATCTCTAGAATCCTAATCTAGAAAGAATTCTAGGATCTCAATTTATGGATTTAGAAAATCTTCAGAACCCCTGTTCAAGGAGTGAGAATTCCAATTTAAGGAATTCCCAGAATATCACAACATATAATTAAAAAAAAACATGAATGGAAGAAAGCCTATTTTCGGGAGTACCCGAGTCATGCTTTTGTTCACATGCATAGCACGCGCATGGCACTAGTTTTGTTTTATGGCACTTGTAGCAACCATTGATGCCAAGTTGCTTGATTCTGAGATGAGTGGCCAACATATTAGATATTCTTAACTTTATTTTTAATTATTTATCTTAGTCTATATTTAATTTTTTCTGTATCGAACAAAGAAAAAGAATTGTTGTTTAAGAATTTTTAAGAATAAGTTATCAATTCATTGGATTTTTTGGATTGTTGCATAACGCTTTTTGTTTAAAAGATACACATGTTCAACTCTCACTCTGTCATGCAACAAAACAACAAGGTAAGCTTTTCCATATTCATATTTATGAACAGAGTATCAGCTTCATTGTTCAGAAGTTCATTTGAATTGTTCATTCTATATGAGACTTTTGTATTCATTTTCTGCCCATAAATGTATCTCATGCGTATTTTTGTTAGGTTTCCTGCAGAAACCTCTTTCCAAATTGTCTTTTTGTTATTGGTGTGCGTGTCTAAACCTATTCTAGGAGTGTTCCACAAGAGTTGTTATGTGATTTATCTCAGGTTCACCTATCTCAGTCATTTTGATTTTGATTTAACTAACCAAACAGAAAGGTGTAACACTAGTAAAACTTTTCTACTGTACGATGAGCCAACCTTGTAATCAGCCTAAGTGCAGTTCTAATAAAAATCTTGTGTTACATCTCATTTGTCCCTAGACATTTTTCTGCCATTCCTTTCGTTGAGTGTGCAAGCAATTTCATTGTGGCATTTTATTTGTTTACACTTGCAGAAGGAAGCAGATACGAGTGATTTGCAAACATATTCCACAATTATAGTTGCAAGGCTTGGAAATTCCATGCTGGATTTGTTGACCACAGATCAGTATAAATATTACCGTGCAAGAATTCAGGTACTTTATGACATTTGAGAAGCTACAGGAAATTTTGGAGTCTTCCTCATATCTCTGATGATGTTATGTAATAAACATAAGAATTGGATTAAACTGTTTATAACGCTCTCTGTCTCTCTCTCTCCCCCCCTCTCTCTCCCTCACACACGCACATGCACGCACGTGTGCGCATGCAGTTGCTTGCTCACTTACTCATATTACTGATCCTATTAACAATGCAGTCAATAAATGTGGATGAAAAATGGCAAGGAGCTCCATTCGCATCAATGGTTCGAAAGAGCCAGCTACATGATTCTGGCTCAAATGAGAACATCCTTAAAATTGTTTTCATCCTATGTTCAACCAATTCTAGTGTTAAACAAGTCAAATACTCCTCCATCATTCTGCAGGTATATACTAAATGGTAATGAGGTATTTTTAGGTTTAAATTTCTACATGATATTCTGTTCTTCTGGCCTTCAAATTCATGATTACATGCATTAGTAGAGGCCTAAGCTACAGATTCAGATATGCATAATGGCATATCATTTTCTACACACCATCTAAATCATATCATACTAGCTGGCTAAGACATTGCATTTATTTTACAGCCTATTGATTTGAAAGTTGATGAAGAAACATTGATGAGGCTTGTCCCATTTTGGAGAACCTCTCTCAGCGATTCTAGAACACAGAGCCAGCAATACTACTTTAAACACTTTGAGATCCACCCAATTAAGGTATGCTTTGGCTTTACCTTTTGATATCAATGCAGTTACAAGTGAATATGCTTATGTTTCTGCTGGTGGTTAGAATTGGCATCCTGACCTAGATTTCTGTCTCTTTTAAGATCATAGCAAGCTTTCTTCCAGGGAGTCCATATGCGAGTTATAGCTCAGCTCAAGAGACTTTGAGATCGTTACTGCACAGTGTTATAAAGGTGCTGCAAAAAGTTCTTGATGAGATTGTCATCGTCATCATCATTTTTTTGTGAATAGAGCACACCCTCATATGTGTGTGCATGCTTGCACACATCTATATCTACATGTTTACATATATATGAGGCAAAAGAGCTTCCATAAAAAGAAAGGTTTACATTATGGGCAGCCTCCCATGGGTTCCTTTGAATGAGGGAAGAGGGAGTATGACAGAAAGCTATGCTACATTATTGTTCTGTTTGAGCTCCCTCTGCACACCTGGTAAATAAGTTGATTTCCCCTCTTTTGAAGGCCCTGCCCTTGTCTCTGCTGTTGAAAGATTTTTCTGTCTCTGGAGTCCTTGCACCTGTTGATCAAACAGTATCAACTGAAAGACCCCAAGCTGAAGCAACTCAGGGTTTTTCTTTTATGTAGGTGCCTGCAGTTAATAACAAAGTTGTAGAACTAAATGGGGTCCTCCTTACTCATGCCTTAGTTACATTCCGTGAGTTGCTCATAAAATGTGCACAACATTATTCATGGTAAGTTCTTCACATTTTATCTTCCTTACTTTCATAATCTTTGTTTTGGTCATTTGGTCATAGCCCGAGGAAAAATATCTTATAAGTATATGACTTTCTAGGTATGTTATAAGGGCTGTCTACATAGCAAAGGGAAGCCCATTGCTTCCACCGGCTTTTGCCTCAATATTTGATGACACTGCTTCATCCTCTCTTGATGTTTTCTTCGATCCTTCTGATGGCTCAATCAGTCTTCCTGGACTTACTCTAGGTAAGTAGCTCTAACATATTGGTTTTCTAATTGGTCAGTTACTTGCATATCGAACATGGAGACTGCAACATTCACATCTCAGTCTCATAAAACTCATGACACAAACAAACAATTGGAAGCGTTAAAATCCTCCGCATTTGTATGTTCAATAACTCAACCTTTAAAAGAGATACAGAAGAATCTATTATCACTTTTTTGTATAGGTTGTATCATATCTTATTCTGTACAGCAATCTGGATAATTTTTTTCCTATAAACGAAGTCAAATAGCCCCAGTTAACTAAAACTAATCCTTCACAAGTTAGACGACAGAAGTATTTTCGATCCATCACCCAGAATTTAGACCAATTTCTTATGGTCACAGTGAAAGAATAACCAAATATTACTAACATTAGAGTATTTGGATTGGAATAAGCTTTTGTATAAGCTGTTATGTCTAATTTGGATGAGTATACACCGTATTAAGCCCCCCAAAAGAGGAAGGCAGTTCTCTGTATTCTTGATAGAATTTTTCATTTATACCATCCAAAATCCCCCTACATGTTCTTCAAAGTAATTTAACTCAATAATCTACAAAACTGTAGACATAAAATCTTTGCTTAGTTTCAAAACTAAGAAAGGAAAATGTGATGGAGGACTAAATTACCTTCTCCTTTCATGGAAAGATCACACTTCAATTGATGCAGTTAGCTTGTCTTGGAAGTCCAATAGTTACTAAGAATAGGTGCTTTTAATTTTGCATGGCTTTCCATCTTTTCTGGAAAGCGATTATAGATAATTGAATCATTATAAACCTTTGTAGATAATACAGTGATTAATCAAACCATTTTTTTCTTTTGGCTTAAAAGAAGTTTGAAAGGCTGAGCATTTTTTGTAGCTAGCTGACATGAACAAATATGATTTTGTTGGTCTTGAATATTGAACTTTAAATGCTCCACCTTCTCAATTTGATATGAAACTGTTCTTTCTTTTCCTTCTTTGATCAGCATCAAACTAGAAACTTGTACTGAAATGTTTTTAATAAATTACTGTAGCATGAATGCTTGAATGTTAAGTGATTCTATGAAACTATCAGGGAACTCAGTTCTATTTTGAAAAGATTAATCCATGCAAGTAAAAAAATACTATATTATTAAATAATTTTCTTGTTAACATTGCAATATACTTGTATCATTTGTTTTTCCTCCCACAGTACTCGGTGATCTGTGCTTTCTACTTTTTGTATAGGCATGTTCAAATTCATCAGTAAATGTATCGACTCTAAGGGCTTTTCAGGGACAAAACGTTATTTTGGAGATCTGGGAAAAACTGTAAGCTTAACTGTTGTAATTTATAGAATACTAAGCTATGATATGCTACTGAATGATAATTGCATTGCGTGATGTTCTCTGCAGATCAAGATGGCAGGTTCAAATGCTCTTTTTGCTGCTGTTACTGAAATTTCAGACAGTGTTCTGAGAGGAGCAGAGACAAATGGTTTTAGTGGCATGGTAACGCTCAAGCTATCTTTGCAATGAATAGTTCTTGTTTGTATGCAAAAACCACATGAACGATTATTAATATGGGATTCTCCACCCTTTTCTAATGCTTTGGATGGATGATTTGGTTTCGTTAAGGTTAATGGCTTACACCAAGGTATCCTGAGATTGGCTATGGAGCCTTCCTTGTTAGGAGCTGCTGTAATGGAGGGTGGTCCAAACAGAAAAATTAAACTTGATCGTAGTCCGGGAGTTGATGAGGTAACCTTTGCTGTTGTTGCCTGATCAGATATAAGTGCTCAGAGTTTTGAATACGTGATAAACAACGGAAAAACAATTTACTTCTTTTAAGACTCATGATTTACTGGTATCAAATCTCATGCAGCTGTATATTGAAGGCTACCTACAGGCTATGTTGGATGTGATGTACAAACAAGAATATCTTCGTGTGAGGGTGATTGATGACCAGGTAATTATTTAACTAGTCACTTTTATCTCATCATATACTTGATATATTATGTAGCTAATCAGTTTTATCTCAACATCTATTTAATGCCTTGATAATAAACAATACTCCGGTCACCAGTTTTCTGGAACATGGACCAATTGCTTGAATTGCTAGGGAACTTGATTTGCTTGCCATTATTAAAACTAAATGAATAACAATACTTACATATTCTTTGGATATATGCAAAATTTATATAATAGGGGTCGTGTCAAATGTTGTTCCACACTTTGGATGGGTTACTATGTACATATACTGAGATTCTACATTTTATGTATTAGAAATGTAGTGTTAGTTGAGGTATTTCTAAATCCCAGTGTGTAATTTTGCCAGTGATCAGCGAAATTGCAACCTCTTCTTTCTTCACTCAGCTGGTTAGTATTTGGACAGGTCTAGTATGCAAAAATTCTTCGATGGTCCAAATCTTGGTTCATATGGATCAAAATTCAGTGTCAAAGGAAATGAGTTCTTTTTTTGTCTCACTTCAGAGGACTTCACAAGTTATCAAATTATAAATGGAAAAAAAGAAATGAACACCCAAGAGAAGAATTAATTGAAGAAAGTAGGCAGACTAGCCCTCAGTAGATTTGAAGTCATATATCTTTAAAATACCAAGATAATTATGAATACCAACATAAACTCTAGAGCAAGTTGCACCCCTGCTTTAGAGAGGACAAGACCCTAAAGCTGGCCATGCCTTCACGCTAGAGGTCAAAAGAAAAGACATAATTACAGTAGAGAGGCTTAGAAGCTATGTCCATGTCCATATGTGGGGTGTGTATGTCGTCGTAGTATAAGGGAGAGACCCACATCCAGCTTTGTTGATCTTATTATAATAGAGGTGAGTAGTTAATTCTAGAAATAACTTCCCTTGGATAGTCTTTAACACAAAGTAACTCCTTATAGTGGTTTCTGTTAGTTTTCAGTGTAAGTAACTCCTTTTAATGATTATTTCCATGAACAACTAAGTTTTGTTGCGTGACCTATTGCATGAATGGCAAGTGGTAAATTATGATCATTCCAAGTGTCAAGGACTCAAGATACAACTAAATGAATAATTTAACCAAATCTTGGTTGATTCATTATTATTGACTATTTACTATAGTTGTTCAATGATCAGTTTATTTGGGTATAAATATTTTCATATCTACTTCTTGTTCGGTGGTCTTTTTCTTTATAATAATAACCTAAGTTATCCACTATGAATGAAGCACCATTAACTTATCTGTTCATAATGTCTGTTGTCACTAATGCATGGTTTAAAATTAAATACTGGCCACATTGTCCCTGTACCAGCAGGGTGCCTGTAACCTGAGGTGGGGCACTCCTTAGTTTTGGCCAATTGAACAACGCACTCACAGTGAATCGGGGTGGATTGAGCACAAAGTGAGACTAAAAAAAAAACTATTCTGCTAGTTTTCCACTATTTCATCTTGACAATCTTCGGTATTATTCATTACTCTGTTGATTTAATGTAAACTAATAATATTCCAATTTTTAATGCATAAAGACAGTTGTTCAATGTATTCTCATAATAAGTTATGTGAAAGTATGTATTACAGAAGATATGCTATTCTGCAATAATTCTGTTGGGTAGTGCGTAATGATCTGAGCTGAGCAATAAAAAAAAAAAGAAGCCATAAAAGTTGGCAATGGTAGACAATCAGATGAAATATATGTTCATATGTTTATATTGTTGTAGTTTTGGATTTCATTTTGCTAATACTACTTCTCTAAAGTGGACAACTGTGTACGCGGAGCTTAACGTTCGTCAATAAATTGCCTAACTAAGATCGTACCCTTCATTGGCACTGTTTCAATTAGGAAGAAAATATGTTGCACAAAGTCTTCCGATTACTTTAATTGCCAGCAAATTAGGGCTTAGGGACTTGTTACATGCTTCATATTGATACATAAGCACTCATGATGTTTCTCCATTCCTAGAAATTTCTATTATAGCATTATATTGTTTTTGAGATAATATCAATAAATCTACTTGCCTAGCAGGTTATCCTCAAAAACCTTCCCCCAAACAGTTCTATCATAAATGAAATTGAGGAAAACGTGAAGAGCTTTCTTGTGAGCAAGGCATTGTTGACAGGAGATATTTCAACAGCTTCTCGTCCTTTGCGCCATCTACGAAGCGAAAGTGTAAGTTTCTTTATTATTTCTGAGTTGCTTTGTCTTCTTAGGAGCATCTTCCAGAGTCCTTTGTGTGCTATTTGAAATAATTGCTAGAGGTAGGCATTAGATGCAACTAATCCACATATATTTTAAATATACTCATTCCTTCAAGTGTCCATATTTTCTGGTCAAGCATAAATATTAGAAAGCCTGACACCTGACAGTTCAAGGCAATGACTATCAAAATAAGGGAGATTAAATTTAACAATTGAATTTTACCTGTTTTTTTGAATGAAAAAGATGAAATAGGAAAGGTGAAACCTGGAAACAGGGTTGTCAGTTATTTAAATCACTAGAAAACAGTTTGCATTTACCCGAAATTTGGCATGATAAAAGTTGCTCAATGTTCACGCCTTGGTTCAAGACTATTGCTTAAGCTCAGAAACAGTAACTAAAAGTAGTGAAGTCAAGCAATGGCAGTCCTAGTTAGTCAGTTAGTTAACATCAAAATAAATACTTGCTGTGGTATATATAAATCAGCATCTGCTGTGTATCGTGGATCTCAGTCTAATAGCTGCAGTGACATCAATCCTTATTTTTTATTGTGCACTCAAGCATGACCTGTATTTTTGTTGTGGGTAAGAAACTTAATATGGAATAGAATAGATCTAACCGATGACATAAATTCTCCAAGACAATGTAGTGTTGGAAGGAAAAAATCACTTTTGATTTTGTTAGAAGTATTTTTGGACATATTTCTAGGTGAATTTTTGATGGACCCAGAAGGTTTATGATTGCTTGATTTTAATAGAAGTTAGGGGCTAATAGTGACATATGTTTATAAAAATGAGTATCTCTTGATGCAGTGAAGTTCTAGATCAATTAGGAGTCCTACTGCGAGTCTACTTCTATAATTTATGGGTTGTATTAAATGAGTCTAAGGTTTGCCATACCGACCAATTCAGACGGACCATACCATACCAATAATGTACCGGTATAATTGTGAGATTCGTTATAGTATATGAGTTGAACCGGTCGAAACCAAGCAGCTGCCCTATACGATAGCTACCACTCGAGACTAGGTGTGTACCATACTACACGGACCCATACTGTCTATTTTGGATGGTACTATGATAAAAAATGAGAAAAAGAGGTCGGAAGCTGTCTCAATAAGAGGTGCATACTGTACCGACTATACTGTACTAAACTGGTAATGTACCAGTTTATTGACCATATGACAAGCTCTAAAGATAGACGTAAGGCAGGGAAAATACTTTGTCAGTTTATTGACCAGATGCCTCTATTTTCAGAGTGGTGGAAGCCTTGAACAGATACTTTCTTGATGCCTTATTGTTCAGCTTTGTACTAGTCCGCTTGACTTTGAGACCTAGCCTTAAAATTATAGAGGCCTCAGTGAGAGATTGAGCCAAGTCCGAGAAGGGCTTGGCTTGCTAAACTCAGCTTACTTACAACTCCACATGGAAGTTATATTTTATCTGATGGTTATGGAAGAAAATCAGTTTTTGGCTGGTAAACTGCAGTAACTCTCAAATAAGTAATAGTCATTTGAAACTTGGTGATCAGACAGAAGGGCTTGAGATTAATGGAAGGATGTAAAATGTGACTTACTTTTTATACACACATTCCGACGTCTTTACAAATCTCTTTCTTATTGTTGGATTTTTTATTAGGTATTTTAGTCAATTAAATTAATGTACTTTAGTTATTTTCTTAATGTATTTCACCTCGCTAGGGAAATTCTATTCATTTGCTTCTTCTTACCCTTTTGTCATTGGCACTCCTAATTTTAAATTAGTTTGAGTGTGTAAACTGAATTCACGGAATGGAATTTGAGCACTTTCTCCTAAGCAGTTTCACCTTGTATTTTTTCCTAGTCAGCAAATTTGTTTCACCAAATTGGTCTTTGATTTTGACTCGTCTTAATTTGATTCGACTTATTAAGACACTGCATTATGCTGGAAATTTCCAACCAAAAAATCCTAAAACGTGACTGGAGGCTAATTCTTGGTTGACTTATTATATTTTAAACATCCATGAATTTTCACGCCTACTTTGATAGGAGAATCCCACTTCAAATTATTACTATGACAACCGGGCAACATAAATTTGAATTTATGTAAAAACTATAACATGAAATAGGGATCTTCCTACCTTATGAGTTTGGCCATTTTAAATTCTTTTAGTTACTCCTAGGATCTCTAACTAGGTATAAAAGTAGCCAATCTGAACTTTAAACTAATCACTATGCAGTTTATTAACTAAATTTGATGAAATAAATGTTTAGGAGCTTGAGAAATCAGATTATTCTGTTTTTTCGGGTTTAATTTTTCTAAGATGTGCCTAAAATGAGACACCATGCCCGAAACATACCTTAGGATCTAATATTGATTTCCTGTATGAGGTAAGGTAAGCCGAATTGACCCAAACCTATTGGTTCGGCCTGTCCCAAGCTGAACCAATGCCAGTCCGGGATGGTTCGGCTATGTGGGTCGGTTCAGGCATACAAGATGCTCGATCAGTCTCTATGACTTTATTCACTTGAGAGAATGTTCGAGAACCACTTTTCGCCGTCTTGCATTCTCTCTTCATCGTCTCGCCCACTTCCTCCTCTCTCTCCACCTTGCCAGGGCTTAGGGCTGGAAGTGGGCCAGGCCTGGCGGGCCACACTCCTACCCGAGCTCGGCTCGAAATTTTTCTTTTGAGCTTCAGGTCATGCTTAGGCTTGAATTTTCTTCGAAAACTCAGGCCCGAGCCTGATTGGGCCAGCTCAATAGGACTCAACATTATCCCATTGTATAACATCCTGTCCATCCAGTCCCTGACGATAGGGGAGAGAGATCATGGTACCTCTTAAATGAAATTGCTGTAGGTTGACGATGGGGGGCCACGGGCTCCTTTTCAAGACTTCGCCCCATATTTTTGTCTTAACTTCTTTCTATCTTCCTTCGGGCTGGAGATAAAGCGGAGCTCAATGCAAGGAGGGACTAAGGGCGAGTGACCACTTGTGGAATAATCACTTGAGAAAGCCATTAACGGGCCTAAACAA
>JAOXJJ010000359.1:4714869-4750904 GCA_025769935.1 Phoenix roebelenii | reverse complement strand
CAGCGGTTGGAGAGGTAAAAGCTCAATTTGAGGCTATTTTCCGAATCGTGCGCCGAAGCAAGGTAGTTCCTTTTTTCAGACTGACCTTCTGCGCTCTTCGAAACCTTTTCTGATTCGACAGAATGGTAGTTTTCAATCTCGTTTGAGTAGGTGAGAAGTATCAGGCTTTCATCCGATTTCTTGTGGATTGCCTTGCTTGGACGGCCGACGACTGCCACTGGTGACCGGTGAACAGGGATGATGGACAAACTTCAGGAAAGACCGACCGACGATTGGCGATGAGTGACTGGCGGATTGAATTTTGGTGGCTGGCGGCGGAGGCGAAGAGGGGAATCGAGGACAAGGAGAAGTGAAGAATGGTGAAGGAGAACCCTAGGCTCCGAATTGGATTTGGTCGATCGATCAAGAATCTAGATTTGAGATTTTGGGAGAATAACCGAATAAGAGAAGAAGCCCCGCGGTTAGTGAAGTAGCGAACCCACCCATCGCTCGATCATGCCCATTTTGAAACGAGCCTAAATGTTTGAATTGGGTTGGGTTTAGGCCTGCATTTGGGCTCCAAATCGGGCCTCATCTAGGCTCATGCTCGGGCTCGGGCTTGGGCAATGATATACCTGAGCCCAGCCCGAAAGAAAAATGGGCTTGATAATTTAACCCAAATCCAGCCTAAAATTGGTCGGGCCTAGCTTGTGGCCTAGCTCGAGGTAGGCCCAACCCGTTGGGCTTTAGGCTGGCCCAAGCCCATTTCCAGCCCTACCAACCTTCTCTATCAGGTCATCGCAAGGCTTTGCTCCCCTGCTCATCGATCATTGTGCTTGACATCTCCATCGGGTTACGGTAAGGCTTCCCTTCCCCTCTCATTGATGTTGCCCTTGGCATCTCCATCGGGTCACGTAAGACTTCCCTCCCCCCTCTCATCGATCGTCGCCCAAGGCATCTTTGTCGGATCGCGGTATGGCTTCCCTCCCCCTTTCCTCATCGATTGTTGCTCTCGGCATCTCCGTTGGGTCACTATAAAGCTTCCCTCTCTCTCCTCGTCGATTGTTGCCCTCAAAACCATGCCCCCTTCGCCGGTGGTAAGACTTCAAGAAGGCCTCTCTCTCTCTCTCTCTTTGTCAGGTCATAGTAAGATCTCTCCCCCTCCCTCTCCCTCTTCCTCTCCTTCCTCTTCCTTCCTCTCTCTCTCTCTTCTTCCCTCTTCTCCCTCTCCCCCTCCTCTCTCCCTTTTTTGGTACACTCTAGCATGGCACGATATGGACCCGTACCGTATCATACCAATAGCCGACCAGTACAGGTCACCGTACTGATTCGACAAATCTTGTTAAGAAAATAATGGTAAAATTATGTAGCAAGAATCTAGGTGGCATAATATGGAGTAGTTTTTTAATGTCTTTATATTTTCTTAAACAAGTCCTCATTAAGAAATCTAGTTACCATGCAAAGAGTTGTCAGTCTACCAAAGGTCTGGCAGTTTTCTCCATGAAGTACAAGTGACCATGCTTTCCAAGTCATCTTTGAGAGGTATAGCCGAAGCCTTGTTTAGCTTTTTTTCACTGAAGAGACTTCTATAACAGTTCTATCATTAAGAAATCTAGATCACATGCTACTAGAACCCACCCCTTTAGTATATACGAGATTAACTAAACGCTCGAGATTTCATCTATAAGCAATATAGAAATTCAGTTTCAAGAATCATCTAATTCACATTTATACTTGGTGTCTGAACCTATTTCATTTGAAGCTGTCCAATTTCTATCATGACTAAGAGCAGTTGACTGGCATTATTCATGTGCTAAAATATGCTGCAGGAGTGGAAACTTGGGCCAACAGTGTTGACGTTGTGCGAACACTTGTTTGTGAGCCTTGCAATTCAGATGTTGCGAAAGCACGCGAACAAATTTTTGGTTAACATCAGATGGAATGTAAAAGCAGGTGGAGATAGAGGTGAGGCATCTTCTGATGAGAGCCAAGCAAAGCCTAGTAGGACGTGGGCAGTTGGTAAGTTTCTTTTGTCAGGTATGATTGCTTACCTAGATGGGCGGTTGTGCCGGCACATACCCAATCCAATTGCAAGGCGAATTGTAAGCGGATTCTTGTTGAGTTTTCTTCAAAAAGATAATGAATAAGCTTTCAAAGTTTCTATCCTCGCTTTAGGAAGGCAATATGGTGCATATGAATAGAAATCAAAAACAATAAAGAGGAAAAGGTGAAAGGATTTGGACTTTCACACTAATGTTGAAAGAGCAGCTTACCATAAAAATAGTGGTTTTATGGTAGGACAGTTTTGAGAATGCATATCTTATCTTTTATCTTTGATTCTTCCAAACCTGCAACGAAAGAATCAGAAGCGCCTGCTTGTGAGGCAAGAGCTTTTGAATAAGTAGCCTTTTATCACAGAAAACCCTTCACCCAAAACAAAATTTGTTCCAATGTTTTCTCATTCTTTTCCCATTTGCAAATATCTGCCATTTGAACTCCTGTCAACACCAGTGTTCCATTTCCATTGGTCTCTAGCACCATTGCCAATCTCGTTTCTCACTCTGGTAATTGATATTTAACTTTACGATTTTCAGCCCACAATTCTGTCCTCTTTTCTTTTTCTAATGTATATCCAGATTGGTTTAATTGAAATGCTGAAACTGCAGACAGTATTTAGAATTCGTTGAGGAGAATAAAGGAAATACGAGGAACCCTGATTATCGGGTTCTGTTCATAGTATCCTCTTCTGACTTCATCAATCACTAATCAAAAACTTGATCGGCTCAAGGTATAGGCTGGTTTATGACCAAAAGCAAACGCCAAACGACTGCTGGATCAGTTGTGCTGGATGGTCATTATTGTTAACATTATCACCTTTTCCTTTTTCCCTTGCTAGAAGATAACTGTCATGGCAAAAGGAAATTTATAAACACTCCATTTTGGGAACAGGCTTCTGACTGCTGCTGATCTCCAATCTTTCCGTCGGAAAGGCCGGAGTTTGAGGTTTATTACAATATATTTACTAGAATTTTCATCTTAAGATTGCTCTGTTTTGTAGTATTTGTTTCACTTGTATCTTTCTCAGTGCACCTTTTAGTTTTCTATGTAATGCTAATGGTTTCCTACTCATATTCCCCACTAGTCCCCAGTTGATCTAGCAGGAGGGATTGGTGCCTCTGGCCAGGGATTGATTACCTTTTTTCCCCCTTTTAAACAGCTAATGTGGTGCCAGCATGATGTTTGATTGGGAACTAAGTGGCACATTGTATCATTTTCATCTTTGAATAATCTGATCCATCCTTCTAAGCTTCTCACTTGCAATGGAAACGGGTTTGCTTGAAATCCGTTATAAGTCTGTGTGATTGGTGAATTGATGTAGCGATAACGGGAAAAATGCTCGGGGATGCCAATAATGCACGCATGAAAAGGTTTACCGGAACTATATGCTGGTTTGGCAAGTTCATGGTCAATCGGTCCGATGTATGGTGACAAATCCTGCGAGTTACCCCAACCCCCTCATGGCATGTGAAGGAGAAATTATTGGCGGTTATGCGGCAATATTGGTGGTAATAATGTTAGTATAAAGGTCCCAGCGCCATGATGGAACTCTTAATTTTGTCCATCTGTCGGACTTGCTATAAAATGAAAGGTGCCTAATAATCTAAAACAATCTGAAGTTCTCCTTTCAAAATATTTTCAGCAATCAAAAGGGTATGTTTTTGAAATATTTGCAGCATTCTTGTCCTAATGTGCGTATGTCGTTTCAATCATATGTGGATCTGTTTATGGGCCGGGCTGGGCACCGCCCAAACGTCAAATTTAGTTGGAATCGAACTTGGTCCAGTTTGCAGGCTGGCCTCCCATGTCCAAGCTTGGCTCTTACTTGGGCTTCGAGCTTGAGATGGTCTCTTCCCTTGATGATCATTTTTTATTTTTTAAATTTTATTAAAAATATTTATTATTTTTGAAAATAATAAATATTGTCAATCTTGTTAGTTCTTTTTTTTTATTATTTTTGCTAAAGCGGGTGCGTCATACTACGAGTACAACCGGAATGGTTGGCTACGTATGCAGCCAACCAATCCACGGCCCTGTTGGCCTTCCAGAATACATGTTTGGCCCAGAAGGCCTCCCCATTCCTACCCATCATCTAAATGCCTCAGAGCAGGGGATGGTCTCCTCCATGTTCGGGCCCTTATGGATCCATCCTATCACTGTGGCCGAGTCACCCTCCACAATGATAGAGCTGGCCTGCAGGAGGCATCGCGCATATCGAAGACCCGCCTGCAACATGGCACCAGGAATCGAGGTTTTTTCTAGCTAATAGCCACCAGCCATCGCCATCCTCGAGCACGGGTCCCTGATGACAAAACCCACGCTACCTCTACTCCTATCCAGTACGGATCCATCGAAATTGAACTTGAGGAAGCTCGAGGATGGAGGCTCTTAGGTGAAGAATACCATACGAGGTGCTACTTGAGCAAGAGGAGAGTCCCAAATGTCTCGAGCTATCAAAAGGCTACTTGAAGAGGTACTATGACTAAGCTCTGTTGCTAGTACCCGTGCACGCTCCACCATAAACCATAGAGGTAGGCTACGTTCACCAAAAATCTGAGCGTTCCTGGCTAGCCAGATATGATAAGTAGCATATGTAGCTCCAATGGCCACGAGGCGCTGCTGGAGGCTCTCCGACCAATGCTTGATGACCTGTACAAACTGGTCCCTCAGACCCTAAGCGTCCTGTGGTAGCCCTAAAAGTCACCAGGTGCTCCTCGCCCATGCTCACTGAAAGAGCACGTGGTCTACCATCTCGTCGTCGCCACACATCGTATAGCGTAGGGGTATCCTTGCCCCACGTCTACTCAACACCGATCTTGTCAGAAGGCGGTCCCAAACCACCTTTTATAAGAACAGTGCCAGTCTCGGGTGTAGGCCGAGCAGCCGGACCTAAGCACAATCAGGACCTACCTCAAGATCTTGCTGCAAGGCTTGGGCGACATCCCCCACCCTGACTCTGGTCCTATAGAATGACCACCAAGCCCGACGTCCAGTCCCCCACACCCTGGTACCGGGAGCAATCGAACATGCTCAGCAAGGGGTTCTCCGAATATCTACCGCAACCTATCACCATCCCACTCCCCTCCTCCTGGGACGAGAAGGTCACATATCCGCAGTCCGTCACCCATCTCTGTACTAACCATAGTCGGCCAAAGACTCAAGGGTAGTGCATCCACCCACGCATCCCCTACCACATCGATACTTCTTCCATCACGGATAAGCCATCTGGTATTTACCCAAGTAGTTGGCAGATACATTCCAATCTCACGCCACATAAAGGAGACAGTCCGTCTGTGTCGGAGCATATTCGCAGACCCCACTCGACCATATCTAGCAGTCATGACCTGACTCCAAAACCCCTGAGGCTCAAGAATGAACTGCACCATGTGTCGGGCGATAATCACCTCTCGCCTCACCGGAAAGGTTGCATCCTGAGGCCACCATTTCGAAGAGGCCGACAAACGCTCTCCCAGGCCACCAGGTGCACCCTTTATTTTTCGACAACAATTGTCAAAGTCTACAAATACAACAAAGATGATCAAATAACACAAGAAAATTAAAGAAAAAAAAGGGTCGTGCCAAGCTTTTGTCATATTTAATTCTCAATATCGATCCTGACTTGTTTATTAAATGAGTCTATTTTTCAAGCTTGGTTTAGTCTGGCCTAAAATCTAGACTCAAGCTCGTTTAAAGGGCTGCAGGACCATACCCCCATGTAGGGCCGACCCAACTCTTAAGCAACTTAGGCGGTCGCCTAAAGCTCCAGCCCAAAGAAGGCCTACTGGAGGAAAAGCCTCAAAGACAAAGTAGAAAGAAAAAAAAAGGCTTCATGTGAGTTCGCCTTAAGCCGGTCCACTGCAGGGAAGGCCTCAAAGATAAAACGGCCTTAGACGGCCTTAGGCTCTTAAATACATTAGGCCGCTCCTACCCCATGGACAAGTCTAATCATTTGTGACTTGTAGTAAAACCTAATGAATGAATCTGAAAATGATTAGCACGAGGAAACAAATGGTGAGGAGCTAGGACAACCGGGAAGCCATCAGCTTTTCCTGAAAGTCTTCAACTCGACCGTATGTGCTGCCCCAATCAATGAACCTCTCTATATCAGTCTCTTCTAATGGGATCCCAGCTTTTGGAAATTATGGCACCCCAAGGGTCCACAGAAACTGTGTGACAACTCTAGTTTTCGAGGGGAGATTGGCAAGAGACGAAAATTTGCGCGAATAAGAGAACGGAAGGTTCGGAAAAAATGTGGAAAACAAAAACATTTAAAAGGAAAAAAAATAAAAGGAAGTAAGATTAATGACATATTGGCATACTAAATCATATGAAAACAAAATGATAGAAGAACAACAAAAACAACACCATGATTATGGAATATATCATCACGAATTCCCAAGTAATCAATTAATTCATATATCTAGAAAATTTGGAAAATCATTATAGTATGAACACTAAATTAGGAATCCTTGCAGACATTTGATTAGAAACCAATGCAATGCCGCATTGGTTATAGGCGCAGGGAATACGTGAAAAAGGATGCAATTAAATTGGTGACATTTACATTAGATATCACGTACAAGATTAGCTAGTTTAACTCTTTTTTTTTTGGTACAATGGCGACTCACACGCAACGGATGTGGGTGCAGCTCATAAAATTAGAAAAAAAAATAGTGCACAGGAGAAGGGATAGACACGTGGTCTCCCCAATTAAAATATCCGGAGTGATGAGCCGTAAAGGATGCCACCCAGTTCGCAGCACTGTTCATCTTTCTGTAGATATGTGTAGCTTGATAGAAAGTGCACTCACCCAAAAGACTGCAAATGTTGTGGAGCAGCCACATCCTATTGGCAGCGTGCCTCCAACCCTAAATCCACTCGATCACTATGGTTGAGTCCCTTTCAAGGAGAATACGGTCCGTGCCCAAAACAAGCCTCGCATAGGTGATGCCCTTCCATAAGGTTCTGAGCTCGGCACCAACGACGGACTAATCAAAGATCCGCCAACCCCCGATTGCCACTAATCTGGCTTCTTGGTCTCTGATAATAAATTTCGCACCTCTGCTACTCCCTCCTGATGCAGCTGTCGAAGTTTCCTTCAGAAAGCCAAGGGGTGGGGGGCTCCGAGGAGATGGCACAGTCTTGGATGCTACAGGAGCTGAATGGGAACATCAGATTTTTCTAACTATCCCAAGGGACGATGACACTAGTTTAACTCTTCTCTACTCAAGCATATGCGAGAATTAACAATGACTCAAGAGTTGAAACAAAAGTAGTGCTTACATTAGAGTTTACACTAGATATCGCATGCAAAATCTGCTAGTTTAATTCCTCCTCCGCCAATGCCTACCCACTCAAGCATTAGGAAGAATTAGCAATGACTCGAGAGTTTAGACGACACAGTCCATATGGTAGAGTTTGCCACATACCAATTATGTTGCCCTAAAACAGCAAGAAAATATGTGATACCCAGTAATTGGCTCGGTCCATTTGACCAACCCAATGTATTCGGCCCAGTTGGAAAGGAATTGGCTTACCAAAAAAAACCATCATGTGCCGCTTACGTGTCTAGAGAGAAAAGGACTCCTGATAGAAGTCTTCTTCCTCTCGATCTCATCGGATGGAATCCGACTTGGGACGGATTCTAGCCTTCTCCGACTCTATTTAGAGCTTCCTCCCTAATCCGTCTTCCACCACATCGGAGAGCCCAAGTCTCCGATCGACGTTGTCTCTAGAATTCTTCAATTTTTCTCCTCGGATGTCGACCACTTCCGACGCCATTATCACTGCCAACTGTTGTCAGAAGCAAGGTAAGAATCAAGAAACCTTAAATTGGCCTCTCTCTCTCTCTCTCTCTCTCTCTCTCCCCTTCCATGGTCCTTCGAAGTTTTGACTTCGGCCGATGATTGTTAGATTGTCGTCAAGAACTAGATGCTCTATTTTTTTTTGAATTTTTTCGACTTCATTCCTTCTTTTCGACCGATGATGCTGTCGGATCTTGTCACCAAGGTCTCCACCCAATTCCTCACAATGCTTTGCAGTCGTGGCAAAGGCTTTGACCACTAGGAAGCATCGGTTACACGATGTAATGAGTAAAGACCCCTATTTTTGATGATTTTTGCCTCCAACAACCTACTACCACCGGCCGCCGACCATCAGTTGGCTAGCCGTGGTTTCCTGAGCCTCCCGTCTTCCACCAGTAGCCACCTCTCCTCCTCTTCCTAGTTAAAGAGAGAGTTCTATTCTATCATTCTCTCTCTTCTTTCTCTCTCTTCCCCACTTTCTCTCTCTCTTATTCTTTCTCTATCTAAACTTTTTTTCTAACGTTGTTGGACCTCATAAGTACACCTTTCAGTGATTTTTGAATCAACCTTCATGAATGATTTTGATCTAGGTACGTCGGGTGGCATGCCATCCCCCACTCTGGTCCATTGCCAAATACTATTTTATTTGATCACCCCTGATCTCTATTGAACCATATGTGCCCTAATCTGAGTTGATTCAATGAAATTAACTTGATCAGATCGACTAAGATGCCGAGCACTCCTGTTTGGTCAGCTTGTGAGGATGTTAAAATTTAGAATTTTTGTTTTTAAAATAATTATGATGAAATTCTAATGAAAAATATAATTTTGGAATATTAGGCTCTTAGAAAGATTTTCAGAATTAATTGGATCTATTAGTTCGATTGTATTCGCAAGGTAAGTAATGCAACTCTTTTTCTAGATTTATCAACAAATTGTAAATATTTTTTAAATCAAATTATTTTTAATTTATAAATTTAATGCATGGTGTTTTATTATTATATATGTTTTTTATTAAAATATTGTATGATTCTTGATTCACCATATTGATTTTGATATGGATCATATTTAATTGATTTTGATATCGTATTTTATGATTTGGAACACTAGATATTCTAAGAAAAAGAATTTTGAATCGAAACGAATTTTGACTTGCAGCCACACTATATTTTGATACCTCACTAGTGGGGATTGTAAGTCGGCACTTCGATACCTTACTAGTGGGGGTTGTTTGTTGGCATTTCGATACCCTGCCAGTGGAGATTGTGCGTCGGCATTTAATACCCTGCTGGTGGAAATTGTACATCGGCATTTCGATACCTTGTCAGTGGGGATTATATGTCGGTATTTCGATACCTTGTTAGTGGGGGTTGTAAGTCGGTATTTCGATACCTTACTAGTGGGAGTTATACGTTGGCATTTCGATATCCTGCCATTGGGGGTTATACGGTGGTACTTTGATGCAGCCATATTCTTGGTTGTTGAGTTGAATTTGATGATTTGAAAGAAATTAATTTATGAACGACATCTAAATTTTGAGAAAAATTGAATTTATTATATGCAATGTTTGGATACCTGAATTTGGTTTTAAATTGATGAATTTCATATACTTATTTTTTATAGATAATTATTTAATTTATTGGCTGATTTATTTAGCTAAAATATTCACTATTTATTGGGCTCTCTAGCTCATTATACGATCTTTTGTTTTTTACGAACTAATCTGAACTTTAGCATAGGTTATTTTAGATTAAAATTTATTTAAATTAATATATTATTTTAAAATAATATTAAATCTATGAAACCTTTAAATTTTAAATTAGTTATTGAAATAAAATTTATATATTATTATTTAATTTGTTTTGCAGTATAGTTAGAATATTATGTTTTGATGTGTTGAGGTTGTTTGAAGAGCCTTTTTATAAACACGTGACAATTGTTGTGACTCTAGCCTCATGATTTCGGATTGGTGCGCGACAAAATAATAGGGAGCACTCATTGCCCCTTGCCGGTGGTTTTCTCTCTTTCAGCGTTAGCTTTTTTTTTTTCTTTTCCTTGCAGTATTTTGGGGCTCTAGCATCGGGGGTCCATCACCTGGCCAGTCACTGTCGGAGATCCGTGGAGAAAAGGCGTACGCTTCTGTTGAGCCTCAGCCCATTCATTCGCTGTGAGTTTCAAGAACAGGGAAAATGCTGGAATGAAACATGGGAAAGCTACCGACGTACGAAGAATACCAGCCTTTCAGCGCCCACCAGAGAGAGATGGATAAATACTAGTTTGCGTCAGCCTCCGGAATGGAGAGGATTGCCGGCCCTGCCCACGAAAACGCCCTCGGATTCTGGCATCATCCGCCAAACGGGGTGCCCACTGGTTTTATAGGCTGAGGCCAGCGCACCCGGTTTCGGCTTTCCGCCATTTCTTCGTGAGAGGGTAGGTGAAAAGTTGAGGTTGTGTGGCTCTTTTCTTGAAGAACTGCGCCAGCCACTTTCTTCGCAGATTAATTGAAGGTTGATTACTGGAAGAACTGCCGTGTTATGCAGTAGTATTTACTCTTTTCTCTTTCGTAATGGCGATTATTGGATTGGACTTCATGTAGATCTCAAAGCACTCTGTATTCTTTCACCTGTTTGCATGGAACTTACAATGACCATTGCAAGATCCAATAATAGTAAAAAGGTGAATTATTACACTCGCATCGCTTATTTTTTTATATATATATAACCTTTTTTGTTGTTAAAAATACTCATTGCATTCTTATAAGTCATTTCGTTTAGATTTGCTGAAGTTTTTGGTAGTTGTATGAAATGTTCTAGGATCAGATCTTGTCAAACCATGCATACAATAGGGTAACTTTTCAAAACTCAGGAATCAAGATAATTTAAAAAATAACATCCAACAAGCTAATAGAATATTAACCAACTAATTGATTCAAATATATATATATATAAGCTAACAAGGATGAGATCGATGATTAACTATATCAAGCTTAACATTTCTCGCCCATGCATGTGGCCTCCACCACTAGTTACAAATCGCACCGAATTTTTCAAAAGAATGTTTGCTAGCACTTATGCTAGCATGCATTTTTCTTTTATTTGTTACGTGATACTCGTAGAACCAAGATCCGGTAATTTGATCCCAATAGATTAGGATGAATTGTGCTTGTTTTCGCAACTAGGTTGAGCTATGGAGAAAGTATAGAGTTCTCTTCAAAGCCGATTTAACCATAAGCATGGGATGATAGCATCCAAGTGCAAATGCATCTAGACCTAGCTAATATTAGTGATGTTTTCTCCAAATTACGGCAATATAACTCAACTCATTACTAGTATGTATGTATATGCATACGTCTCTTTAGGGCTATAGCAATTTGCAAACATGGGACATCCTGCTCAATTATAAGATAGATGAAACTACTAGGATATTTTCACTGGTCATGATGGAGAACTAATCTCACCACAGTTCGTGACAGTGGAATGATAGCTGTAATCCGTCCTCTTTTCCGGCGTTTCCCAACATCTAGTACCGCATTATTGTTGTACTATATTTCAGTGATGACATCTCACGTACCATCTCAACTATTAAACAGCCATTAAGAATCCAAGTAGATCTTGACGCTGTACACTGCAAGCTCCAAAATGATACAGCACCCACAAAGCTAGCGTCCAAATCAAGCTCTCAATCAGTGGTCCAGTGGAAGATACCATGTCATCCATCATCCCTGGCCCATCAATCTGGACCATCCACTACCAGCCACCTTCTACATGACTGATAAGCTTTTTGATACAAACAAGGAGATGTTATAGGAGAACCGGTATATTAATTGATACTCGAATATTTTTATAAGTTTATAAGGTCTCTTCTCAATACGTGAATACTAAACAAAAGAAAGAAAGAAACCACGAGCTTGGGAACCCGGTTTTGGCCCCCCACAAACCGCTATATAAACCCCCCCGCACCGAGCTGTTCAAGCTCTCGTTTTCTCTCCACTCTCCACTTTATTACTGCTATTCCCATTCTGCTCCTCTGGAGGCCTCTTTAGGGAAGAAGATACTATGGCTTTTCTAATTCCCAAAAAGCCCCTGCATTCGTCGTCCTCCGCTTACGACGACAACGGCAAGGACGAGCGCCCTCGGCTGCAGAACTCTGTGACGAGCTGCATCTACCTGAAGCCGGACGAGGGCGGCGGCGCCGCTGCCGCCCGACGGTCTCTGGACAAGGAGATGGTGCTCTGCCGCATCCGCCAGCGGAAGCGCGTCAACCAGATCCGCGCCGCCATCCAGTCACTTCTCCGCGCCTCGCCGGACCTCGGCGAGAAGGACGGCGAGCCCCCCTCCAGTTGGTGGCTCGACGACGTCTTCTCCGCCCCATGATCCAAGCTCGCCAAAGTATTTCGACTCCAGCCGGCCGGCCGGCCGCCGCCGGTCGGAGAGTCTTATGAGCTCGATCTCGTGCATTCTTATGTTTTGTTTTGTACATATAACGTAGCGAGAATTTTCTTTGTTTTTTATAATTCAGTGTTGTCGCTTATAATTGGATTCGGTTGTGGTTGGATGAAATTCGTCCTATCGAGTGCGTTGTTTGACAGCTGTCCATAATTAACGGCTCTGATGTGACCACGGGAACGCTGGACTCGTTTATCGATTTGTGATAGCCTAGTGCCATGAGCTTTTAGATGGCCGGCCTGGTCGGCCGGTAGGGAGATATCCCGGAATAAATAAACCATTCATCCTAATCGGATATCACCATATATTTTAAACTTAAGATAATGCTGGATCCTTGTACTGAATATTAATACAGTATTCTAATATTTTTCTCGGAACCTTCCTTCTTGCATTGCTTAATCACTTTGTAGTTTGTAGAGAGGATGAACAGAAAAAGGAGTCAGGGTGCAAAATTTAATAAGGCTGATTAAGAAGTGACAACAGAGAGCGTTTTATTTTATTCGATTCACAAAAGGACATGCTAATGCAGGCCTGTTCGGATAGCAGAACCTATGGATGTGATTTATAGAGGGAATTTATTCTGCTATATAACCCTAAAAAATAGAGGTCAGGAGAGGCTCCCATCTGTCCAGCGTCTCGTCATGGCAAGGGCCAAGGAGGGATATATTGGTCTGATTATGATATCACCGTGGATAAGATATCATGTTCCGTTTAACTTAATCGGGGTGATGAGGCTTGTTCGCCTGCCGGTGCGAATGCATCAGTGCCTAATGGTTATCGTCTGGTGGATAAGATATTGTGGCATGAGAAGGTGCCCAAGTTATCTACTGGTCTCTCTTGGGATTTGCGGCAGCTGGGGAAATACTTTATTCTGGCCTATAGTGGAAGAGAGAATTAGAATCTTGCTAGCTTTGCTAAGTTTCCACGAATAATAACACGTATTTATGTAGACTCTTTTGGGTTCTGAATTCTGAATGTAGGGTAAGCACTTTTTTTGTTTTTTTGTCTTTGAGATTGCAGTGCGAGTAGATAGTATCTCATTCATACATGCAAGAAGAATTGAAAAAATAGATCTAGCTTGCTGGCTTATTGACCTACTCCATGTCATCCAAGGCCATCCATTTTTTTTTTTTTTTTGCTAAGGCAAATAATTTATATAATTTTAGTATGGAGATATAAAAAAAATAAAAAAATAACAAATTTCAGAGCGCTTTAGGCAGCTCTTTTTTTTCGACCTATAGAGCACCTTCTGAATGATTGGTCACGTATGAGGCCATCCAATCTGCGGTCCATTGGCCTCTCTGTAAACATGTTTGGCTTGGAACTCTATGCCGCCACCCAATCTGCGATCCATGGCCCGGATATTTCGAAGTACATCCAAGTGATTAGCTACCACTATAAGAAAAAGAAGCTTTAGCGACCTCCTTGGGTTGTAGCTCCTGAAAGAGGAGGCAGGCGATGAGAACCCACCCAAATCCAACGATCGATACATAAAAGTTAGAACTTACCCTAGGCGAACAACTTGGGAGGAGGAGAAGGCTCTCCGGCACGGCGAGGTCAACCAGAAGGAGGAGAAAGAGGGGGAGGAGGAGAATATTTGTGGAATATTGAATGCCTTTTGGTTGTTGCTGACTCAATCCAGGCGGATTTTTTTTTGGTCGTGCTCAATTCAGCAGGCATGGTCCTCTAAAGTTTAAATTTCAAAACCAAAACATGTCCAGAGTCCATCAAATCCGGCACTATACATTGGACTTGAGCGCACGATTCCGTTTAAAGTCGGCAAAATATCCCGATTTCAGCACGCTTTCATCCATCACACGTCCTCTCTTAGGGGCTAGCATGCTCTCTTACGCGTTTCATTCAAGAGAAGTTGCCGACTTCTGCATGCCTCACCAAAGTCCTCGAGGAAATTTAGAAGGCTGTGTCCGACCGTCCTGAACTTCGAGGGTGAAAATGATGACTCGGCTACAACAGATGCTCCTGGTCTTCCGATAGGTGAGTCTGCTGTTAGTTAGTAATTGTCCGCTGCAGACTGGATCACTTCCTTTGTTGCACGACATTTTGGGAAGATCCTTTGGATGTCCGTAGTAGATTTACTGTCCTCATTGTACTTTTTACTTTCATGTGACTTAGCAGGATGTACTCATGTTAGAACTATATGAATTGCCGTTTTCACCAAAAAAAAAATGTTTGCTGCAGATTTTGGATGGTAGTGGTTAACATCTGAAATTACTGCATGAGCACACGGAACTGCTCAGCTATGATCGATAGATCTAGCTATGGCTCGTATGGAGAAGAAACCTTCCAAGAGCTCTGCAAAGAGCCGTTGGACTCTAGCGCATCCTGTTGGGTGGTTGTGGTCGCTGCTTATGATTTTCTTGATTTCATGGCTATATTATTACCTGCCGCATGTGGTTATCGCTGAAAACTCTGCCGCATGCCACATAGCTATCTCCATCACTGCCCGTGGGGATGACTGCCTACCCTCGAACAGACGATCGTTCCTATCCAACCATATGTGATAGGCTAAGTAAGCTATTATGGTACTTGTTTCAGCAGCGGTCATCTTTCGAAAGACTCGCTTAGATACCGAAGCATATCCTCCATCAACTCCCACAACGTAGGGAATGGCACAGATGCACATCTCCAAATTTGCACGGTTGTAGGGCATCGAAGAAGTGCATGGCTAATAGTCTCTTCAACATTCAGGCATACCTCGCAAAGCAGAGCTATTCTCGTCCCCCGCCTGGCCAATACACTCTTAGTCGGAAGGCAGCCCCAAGCTACCTTCCAAAGAAAAAGCGCCACCCAAGGATGCATCCTCATCCATATCCAACCACCATCAATTCACCTATCTGGCTCTCTACCAGCCCAAACACGAACATTTCTGGCACGCACCCTCGAACGGCATGTCGACAGCCAAACCAATCAGTCAGGCTCCACATGAGATGGGATCGGTAAGGTCAAAATCCTCTCAACCAACTGCTCCCGAAAAGCCTCCCGGATCAGATTCTCATTCCATCTACCCTCACCTGGGACTAGCAGATCACAAACCCTATGCCTCATCAGTCTGCCCGTGTCCACCATGGTCGATAATCTACTGATCAGTAGCTCTATCACCCAGCTATCCTCGAGAACGTCCACCGAAATCCCATCCTTGATGGCCCACTAGATCGCCGGAAACACCAGCGGAGCTCTAGCACATATCTCCCTCCAAATCGGGGAGTGGTGTCGCTCTGCCCTCACACCAACCGACAGTGCGCCATACTTATCCCTCGTAAGGGAGGACCATAAACTCTTAGGATCCAACATAAAACTAGCAGCAAGCTGCATCACCGACGCCTTCGAACACTGCACTTTGTTCTCATGTGAGGATGGTTTATTCTTGTCAGTAGGTTGTAAAACATTTTACCTAATAAAATAACTGCTCACTTTTACTATGGAATCGGATGTTACAGTATTTTACACTTCAATAAATTTGGCATCTTCTTAGTTCCTTTTTAATTGACTTATATACATGCACTTATTGTTTCTCACTTGTTTTCCTTGTTTCTCCAAACTAAGATAGATTTGAAATAAGAGATCGAAGTGTATTACATTATAGAAGGATGGTTGCTAGGAGAGAATGAACAAACGAAGGTGGAGTGCAGAGCGCAGAGTGCAAATTTCATTTTCCTCTTCTTGGATTGATGCAAAATTCGCATTTCAAGATAAGAAGAATGCTACACTAAAATGGAAGTGGATGAATAACTACTAAATCACAACAAGGCGCATAGCCCTTCACCCTATATTAATGAGTGAGTTTGGTGTTTTATATGCACAAAAAAGTTAAATATACGGATTGGATTTCATTATTGTTATGGATAAGATATCATGGTTTTTTTTTTTTATTTAGATCATGGAAATAATCATTCGTTTCTTTGGGCATACATTGAGTATTGGTAAAGGAAAAGATGCATGGTTTGTTTATTTAGATGGTGGAAATAATCATTTCTCATATTACTAAAAAAAGAGACATTAATGTTGCTCCTTAATTAGTGCTTGTCAATGGCTGCCTCAGGCAGGAATGGAAGAGGGGTAGTTTTGTTTTGATGCAGTAAGAGGTAGTAGAAATTTTTAGGATTGGAGACACTGGCAAAATTGGGAGCCATCTCTAGAATTGTTCAGTTGTAGTTTGGTTGATGGTTGAATGAGATATGCTGGTATGAATAGTTGCAATACTTACATATGTAGGCATGCTAAGTTTGATGTAATCCAGTATTTAACATTGTGCTGCAGTGAAGATGGCTTGCCACCAAGAGGAAAGGACAAAGTTACAATGACATGAGAATGACACCTTATCTAATAATTAATCTGGCATAGAATATAAGGAAATTGTGGAAAGGCTTTATGGTGACCTATGGAGGTAGAGAACATTGTGGAAAGACTTTATGGTGACCTAATGTTGTTCAACTTTTCCAAGTTGGAATCCATGAATAGCATGTATTATTGGATTTCACATCAACTTTTTATCTTTGTGTCAGTGTAAGTGGATACCTCTCACAGCTTGCATGGTTGCATATGGAGACCATTTCGATATGATTTTTTTTTTTTAATATGCAAAGTTATTTAGTTTAAAACAAGCACTTAGGCGACTGATCCATGCATGACAGAACTCAGAAGAAGGGAATAAAATAAAACAAATAGATATAGCGAGTTGGCCGGCTCATTGGCTTCAATTAAATAGTTTCTAATGTTTGAAAAACTAGCAATGCGCATGGATGTGACAAACGTAATTGATTAGTTCTTTCTTTTTTTTGTGGTTAACTATACAAGGTTGACATGCTGAGGCATCATATTCTTCATACTAATTGGCACAGGGAATTGAATATTAGTGAAGATCTAAAACCCTATCTTGCTAGTATAAAGTTATGCCACTACTTTAAAGGTCATGTAAAGTATATTGCTTTTTTCTGATGATCTCTACTTTATCTGCTCTCCTCTATCTGTCTCTGTATGTGTGTGTCATTGTGGCCCATGCCTTTATATGCTTAGTGAACCATGTGGCATCAAAGCATATCTAATAACTTATCATACAAGGATATATTTAGGCCAATGTAACTCCTTGTCGAAAGAAGGACTATGTGATAATTCAGAGCATGGTATAGTATCGGGGTATGTTCTTAAACTTCTAGGTTATGGATGATGTAGATTAAAGGGAGGATAAATAGAATAAAGACTCATTTATTCCATTTATTTCACTACAACCTTCTAAATACTAGAAAAGTAGCAGTATAAATACTTAGAGAATAAAATAGATATTCTGATAAATAAGTAAAGCTTTACTTAATCTGGAATAAGCTATTCAACCCTATATACCGAAATAATCTATTCCAAAGTAAAATGGGTCAGGGATAAATTGACTTATTTATCCAAGTTACCTTATCCTGCAACCAAAAATAGTTTTACTACAGGTCCTGTCCCCACTAAGCCAAAAAAAAAGAAAAAAAAAGAAAAAGAAACTAGCTCTGTGAGCTTCAAATAGAGAGAGAAAAAGAAGAAAAGGATATCTCGAAGGAAAGAAGAAAATCAAATTGCAAGAGTGGTTTTATTCCAGGAGTAAGATCAAGAGCGAAAGGAAGTATCAAGTCATTTTCATGAGAATAGGACAACTAGATAACAGCTTGCTTCTCCTTTTAGCTGGGGTTATCTCCAGCTTGCCTCACACTAATCCAACGGCCTTAACTAAGGTAGAAATCCAAGACCAGTCACAGTAGCGTAACCCAAGTTTGGGGCAGCGTAAGTTCTAAACTAGGCGGCCCAACCCACTTTTATCTCAAACTCAACTAGGTAAATTAGATCATTTGCCTATCCATATGTTCTCTCATAATTCCCCCCCACCCCCCAACCCACTTTTATCTCAAACTCAACTCAGTAAATTAGATGATTTTCATATCCATAGGTTCTCTCATAATCCCCTCGGCCCCATCTGGCTAATTTCATCTTCTCTCGTAGTTACTCATCATCGAACAAGCCAAAGGGATTTGGACAGAAGGATGTCCACCTACTTTGCCTTTCTTCATAAATGCGAATGCAGGGAAATCCCTTTCAATACCATATATTCGTCAATCTAACCTTGGCAATAACCTCAACATAAATTGAGCTGCCAATCTTAGTAGCCAACTAAACCATCAGCCATGGCAAGCAACCGAATTATTAACTTTGGTATTAACCGAGGTATCGACTTGAACCATTAAGCTAAGTAAAGCGGGCTAGTTGACCAGTGGCAATAAGTCACATATCTCCAATTCAAGTATATTTAAAGCAATTAACAACCATTAAAGGCACGATCATAGTCCCTCCAATTGAGGAGCAATTACTGCTCATCTCAAGTGGATTGATCATTCTTGCACGATCAAGGCGGGTAAGATTCTCGACGTGCACAACATGAGGGCCGTTACTGAGCAGTTAAGGCTTACTTCCACCTCACTTGGTAATGGACGTCAACCCCACTCTATAAAAAGGGACCACCGAGGGATCTTCTGATATGCTTTCTTAAGCTCTCACACTTTTCCACTTTGCAACTCTTTTAAAATTTTCTTAAAACGTCCTGAATCTAATTGACTTAAGTATTGAAATATCTCCAATCGGACAAACTCTGGCAAATCAACTCTCCTTTTTGTTTTCTGGTTGGATGAGTAGGCATGCTTCTCCATCTAAGTTCAAGCTCAAGCATTGTCAATACTCTACAACCCAATTGTTCAGCTTTGAGCCCCGATCTCACCGCTTCATTTCGAATTTCGTCTGCCCCCAATGATTCTTGTTCGGATTTTTGTGGCAATGCCTTTCATCTGCTTGTAGTGAGTTTCCTCACAACTTTGTTGCCAAAACAAAGAAAAAACATGCACATGCATGAACATATGATGGATACACCGTATTTAAACGAAGCTTTAGAGGCTAACAAACTAATCATAGTTGAATAGGGCTGAAATCAAATCGGATACGGATCAGATACTAACATATTCGTATCCATATTTATTTTGTTTGATGAATACAGATATAGATACAGATATTAATCAAATACAAAAATTTATATCCATATTTGTTTTAAACAGATGCGAACACAAATCAGATATCAAAAGTACATATATAAATACGGATATAAATCGGATAATTAAATTTTATCACTGCATAATCAAAGATATTACTAAGTAGGTGATAAATCAAGTTAATAGCATGTTAATATAGTTATTTATTTTTTAAAAGTTTATAACTGCCATATAAAATTAAATAGGATACAAATGAAATCTGATATTCAGATATAGATCAAATAGCTGTTTATCCATATCTATATCTATTTTTTTTTTATGGATATGAATATAGATATGAATATAGACATTAGCTAAATACTTAAATTTTTTATTTATATTTAGATAGATTTAGATATAAAAATAAATTCGAATCGAATACTATCCGATCCACTTTTAGCCCTGAAGCCCAACTGAAGGTTGTCTTAGACCAAGCCTGCCCCAAATATGGACTGGCCTGGACGTCGGCTATGTTCGAGCTCGGACCAAAGGGTTTATACACCTCCTCGTCTCCTGACGCCAACACGAAAGCAGCACTGCTCCAAAACCGAGGGGCGAAACTCGAAGGCAAAGAAGGCCGCTCCGCCCTCTTCTCGCAATGGAAATTACTCTCGAAGAAGAAGGCCGAAGCCTCTCCTCCGATTGCTCTACTCTCCTTCTGGTTCGTAATCCCGAACCGCTTTCCCTTCGTCTTCTTCTCCTCCTTCGGCACGTCCTCTTTTTAGGGTTTTAATGGAGAGTAAGGCTCGTTAATTTGGACTTTGCCTGCTCCGATTTGGTAGCCAGGGCTCTCGATCGGGAACGTGGGGCAGCTGGCAATCGATCTCCTGATCTCATCAATCGGAGCGAGAAGGGTTGGGTACTTGGACGAGCCCTCCGTTCTTCCTTGTGTTGGGAATGATGCTTATGGGCCAGCGCCGGAGGGTGATCTCGCGCTGCCCCTCGAAGGTTTGTATGTCTCCTATTCGAATTTATCCTAAAGACATTTCCTATTCAATAGTGGATGTGATTGTGTTTGGGAAAATGCGTTTTATAGGTGTAGTTGTCTCTAACTGCTGGCCTTGATTTGGTGCCAATGGTGTTCAATTTATAACGTGTATCCCAGGGTTAATAATATATAGAAATTGGCTGGTTATTTATTGACTTTTTTTGGCTATTTCCTTATTTATTTCAAACTGATTTGAACGACACATGGAGTAAATTTCTGCACATTAAACCTAGAGCATGACCAAAAGCACTGGAATGCAGAGAAAATTAGAGAAGGTTTTGGTATCCTATTTATTGAGGTTTTTAGCAGATAATAATAATCATAAATGTTACTATTATCCTATTTTTATACTTTGCTGGGAGATACGTTTAGGAGCTCAAGCTAACAATCTCTTGCGGTCATAGATATTTTTTCCTATTTTTGGTTTATATGGCCTGAGACACTTTTCATGAAATTGCTTCATTATGCATGAGGTGCACTGGGGGTGTGTCCAAGTTAAAATGACCTACTTAGTTCCCTCCTTGAGGTGTGCATCAAGGAAGAGAATTTAAGGGATGTTGGTAGATTGCTCAGTCTTAAAGAGTAAGAGTGGGACAACACTGAAAGAAAGGCGCCAAATTGAATTCTCAGTTGTCTATAGATGAAGAGTATCTACATGTGACTTCTTGGTGCATTCTTCCGCCCTAAGCCCTTGTTTGAGTAAAAATGACTTATCATTCAAACTCTTTATTTATTTTTACCATCAGTTTGAAGTAGATGTATTCCAAGATCTTTTTACCTCATATGTGAAAAGGTGGTTAGCCAAACCTATACCATTGGTCTTCACACATTATTACCAAAAATTACATGAAATTTCATTTTAATTTTCAGAAACCTTACTCTCTTCCTCAAGCATATCATAATAGTCAAAATAATCTCTTGTAATTATATCAAACATAGGCTGCGGGACTCACCTTTACCAATCACTTTCACTGGTATGATTACCATATATTATGCTATCTTTTAAATATGCCACAAAAAACTTGCATTTGCAGCAACGACCAAAAAAAAAGGAAAATTTGTGTAAACCATGCTTCTATTTCCAAGGACCAGCACATGTTGGGCCACATATATTTGGAGCACAAAAACAAACACTTCTATTTCTACAGTCCACCATATGCTGCACCAGTCTAAATAATGGGGTACATAAGATATCAGTGAACCATCAGTACTTAACGAAGAAACTTTTGAAAAGACTGTTTCTAGTTTTTTGTTCAACCAAAAGGAATTTAGGTGGTCCTGCACTACCTGAGGCATATTCATGGTCTTGAAGTACCACCTTTTTTGCCCTATGTTGTTTTCCTAGGTCATTCATATTATTGATCATACGATGGTTTGTCAAACTTCATTTTTTTTTCCGTTTTTGTTAATTTAAATTGATTCAGCTTTTGAAAAATGGAAAGTCATCACCACCTACAACTACCACATGTGAAAGAGCTTTTAGCCGCAGATAAATTATTCATATACACTTGTTAAACAATTGTTTGTGCATTGTTATATTAAGAGCTGATTAAGATGCATGAGATCATTTTGTGCTTTGCATAATTAGTAGCTTTCTCATCATATAGTTAAATACACTTGTTTACAGTTGAATAGTGTTCAATGTCCCATTGCAGCTTATGAAGCTCCTTCATATGCACTTAGTCTTATCCAACAAAGATCTCCAGTTATAAAGGTAAGCCAAACTTGTTATTCTGCTTCAAATTGTGAATGCACCACAAAGACATGTTTCAATTCATTTTTTTATTTCAAGATATATCAAAATATACGTACTATGTTAAAATTTTTCCCCTGATGTAGAAGCAGGAGTGCATATTTTCCAGTTAGCTTCCTCTGTCCTTGTTCTCATGGTCAAGACTTCCTCAGCAGAATTTTCATATTGTATGGGATGATATTTATGCTTTAGCTAGTTTTTCTCATCATTGTTGTTCCATTTAAGGAAATATTCCCTAAAACATCCTTGCCCACCTTTATTGAAAAATGAATTGAGACCTAATAGTACAAGGTCAAGAATAAATCTCATGTCAATTTTTCTGCCCATGTAGCAATATTCTAGACAGCATTTTCAAAAGTAAGATATAATAATGCACGGGTGTGTAGAACCCGAAATTCAAGAATTCATGGTTGACTTGACTTGTTTGGTGTTTTACAAATTCTGCTCTCCACCATATTTACTTTGTGATATTTTGAGGAAGGATTTTTTTTTTTTAATTTGATGTCATCTATTCTTTGCATTGTAAAAAGTTGTGTTTTGAAGAAATAAGAAAAGAGCTACACAAATTGATACATATGCATGATAAATTTTGGCCTGTACAAAACTCAAAAGCTGATCTTGATTTCTGCCTGCAACCAAAATATTTTGGTTGTAGTTTTGGAGTTCCCACAGAAACTTTCAACCATTATTACGAGGCTTTCTATTAGTGGCTTCCTTGGAAGACTAATCACTAAGGTTGTACCCATCTGAGCATTTTATTTCTTTTAGTCTTGGTGTTAAATCCACAACAAAGGATTTGCATCTTCTAAACCATGAAGCTGTCCACTCTTCATTGAAGAAGGCAGCTAGGATAAAGTGATTCTCTCTAGGTGAATTTATTGGTGTCAAAATCATCTCATGTAGAAGTAATTTGTGTGGTTCAACTGGAAAGTTATGCATTGAATTCAAAAGAGGGGAGGAATAGAAACAGAATCTCAGAGGACCATTGTGCTTTTCTAAAGTTTATTCCTTGGATATCAGGAGTTTATTTTATTATGTTATTGCAGGTTGATGATAGTCACTAGGTGCTAAACAGTTAGTCGGATGGAAGAGATTTGATTATCTTTACCATGGGAAATTGTTCTAGTTTTCTTAGTCGAAGTATCAAGATGGTTTTGCCCACATAGAAAAAGGGCATGAAGTGGTGACTGGTCTAGCAAGTCATGCATGCAGCAGATATGAGAGGGCAAGAGATGGCCATGAACAAGGATAGTATGTTTGTACCATGTTTGTTATATGGCATAACATACAGTATATGAACTTCTTAGCTTTTGCTTACACCAGCTGATGGCAATGGATATAGCCTGATTTTTTTCCCCTACTCCTGAGAGGAAATCCATGGTTAGGCTGGTAGAAATTAACTCTTGTTCCAGATGATTAGGTTTTGCAAGGATTAATGCTGCTATGATAATTTGATATTAAATGATAAAAACTTACTTATGTCTTTTTCTATATATGATGGTTTTTATTCACAGAATTGATTAATATTAGCCCTAAGTTTAATCATGGAAGTGATCTCTTGTAGCAATTGCTCTAGTTCTGTAATTTCTTTCAGATTTAAGATGTTTTTCATCAAAAATCTTATTGTTGAGAAGATGTTGCACCCAACAGAATTTTCTTTGCCCACTCCAGGGAGGGTGAAAGGGTGCATTTTGTACATTTGTTACTTCCAACATCATGAGAAAATCGACACTCTAGTAGGTGGATTGGCCTTGGTGGAATCAAGTTGACAAGGTCAATTGCCTTTAATGGATGCTATCACTTTTTGTATGCCCCTCACAAACTTCTCTGAGCATTTAGTTATTACGTTATTCCATTTCTTCGTGGGATAGAAAAGTAGGATTAGCTATCCCTAACCTTTTATATCATGCAAATATTCCCTTATCTCAAGGTTAAGGAGAAAAGACTATTTGATTATGACTATGTTATGCTTGCAATGATTGCGAGGATAGCAAAATATATTGTTTCATTGAAAAGATAGGAATCAGAGGATATGTAGTACTTTTTTGTGAAACGGGCAGGTATGTCCTTATGTAGTGGTGGAAAATAGTTAATTATTATATAGGGAACGCTTTGTGCATTACATTCCAGCAACTAGTGAACTACAAGAATTACAACCTTAGTAGGGGCATTGTGTCATACAAACTGGGGCCGAAGATGCACAATAAACACCATGATGAAGAAGAGTATGTAGATGGGATGCATGACACAATGGCCTCAAAGGTGGTTATTAGGAACAGTCGTGTCACCTCAATTTTTCTAATGGGACCAATCTGTATGTCCTTCCTACAACTACTGTTGATATTGGACCTCAGCGCATTATATGCATTATATTATCTGATAGGCCTCCTTTAATATTGGAAACTAATGTTTGTGGACCCAAATATATCGATCGCCTGAGATGGGCTGGCTTAGTATCGAGCCATGGGCTAGGCTCGTGGTAATCATGTCAGGTTTGGGTCTAAAATAGGGCCTGAAGGAATTTTGAGCCAAGCTCAAGTCGATGCTTGGCTTGCCCATGCCCAACCCGAAGCCAGAGCCCGAGTCAGGCCTAAGGATGAGTTCAAAATCAAACGCAAAGCCAGCTTGAAAGTAGGCCCAAACTTGGTCCGATTACCCTTAATTAATAAATTGTTAGTTATTTATTTAGTTAATTAACAATTTATTTATTTATATTTTTATCTTTATTTGTTGGCATCAAAAATTTCACAATCTTGCTCTCCTCTCCTCTTGCTAGAAAAATGACCTCTGTTGGAGCCCTAGGTAGCGCCATCGAACCCTATAAGCATTGCTTCTACCACCAATGCGATCACACCATTGCTCTTTCCCTCTCCGCTACTGCCAGCAACGATCTCTCCTACCATTATTGCTAGAGCAGCTTCATGAAGGAAGTCGACCTCCCAAATCCTAACCCTAACTCTAGCCCACCTTGGCTTTCCCCTCTACTGAGCCCTTCTCTAGCTTCCCTTCCCTTACCTCTTCTTGTCGCCTCCATCGTCTTCAACCTCTACAATGCTAGCGACTTTGCCAACTTCCTTTGCCTATACCCTTCTTCCTTTTGCTCCCCCTTCGCCATCGGCCCTCGGCCTTTCAACGTCTTCCGCTTCGAGAGTAAATCTAGTCCCTCATGGATGGCAGCACCAACATTCAGGTCATTCTCAATGACAATGGTGGTGGCATCGCCCCTCTCACCAGGAACCTCGGCAACTACTTCATGGCTTGGGACTCAAGTAGTTGATCTAGTTGGCTGAGAAAGATCCTAACTGAAATGGCAACCCGCCGTACCAAAACAAGGTTTAGGATAATTAGGCCAAAATCAAATCAATCTGGCCAACTATGGTTGGCTCATTTTATATCCCACACATGCTAATTTGGGTCGGCTTGATTGGGTTTCGAGCTAGGACCGAGATTAGGTCAGGCTCGGGCTGGGATTTTGAAAAAAATCTTTGAGCCTTAGCCTAGCCCAAAGCCCAAAAAATTGTGGGTTGGGCTCAAACAGGAGCGTGGCCAATCCATCCTAGCTCGATTCCAACCCTATCAACCAAGTCAACTCGCTTGACCCTCATTTACGAGCCTTGTCAAGTTGGGTCACCAGGTAAAACCTTCAAAAAGACTATCCACCCAATGGATCGATCGCTGAACCGGTTGACCTAGGTGGATCAACTCAGAGTCCTCTTGCTTGAATTATGCCAAAAAATGCTTACGAAAAATAATGGTGGCATGGAGGCCCGTCCCATGATTGAGTGTGGGATTGCCAATCTTTTAACCCATAGGATAATAGTTGAAATGATTTGATATTTTATTTTATTATGCTTATGAATTGTGTATCTAATTAGGTGAAACAATTTTAATAGTCCATTCTTTAAATAAAAAATAAAATACCCTTTTTCCTTTGGTAGGAAAAAAATATTCATTTCTTATTTTGTATATTTTAAAAGTCTACTATTTATTATAATTAAAAATGTCAATAAGCTTCACATATTTTGTTATATTCTATACAATTTTCTTTCTAAAAGTTAAATGACTGAATTATTATTGTACATTTTCATGTTTCCCCCTTTTTGTAGAATTTTAAAGGTTGGTTGCTGTTTCTCAATATTTACTTATTTTTCTATTTATGATGTTATGGTTTAGTGGAATGTCCCGCAATCGACCCATGGTTGAAACGTTGATTCCTGACCCAGCGACTAAAACAGGTTTCGTTGGGTCAATCCATTCCAAACACAATCGGAAATTTCTTTTATAATGCATGCAAGTAGCCTGAGACATGTCTTTTACATTCTAGCCATGTATATGTGCATTGCTACACATCCAACAAACACCACATTGTACTCTTTATGCCCCGTCCTCGTTTGATCAGTGCTCCACCTGCAGGTAGGTTTGTAATGTCAAGCAGAATTATGCTGACAGACCCACTTCCACTGTAAGCTAATAATATTTCAATTGTCAATGCACAAATACAGTTGTTCAATAAATTTTTATCAACTGTAGATCCAAGGCCTGAAAGACAGTCTACGGTTAAAACCAGCCTATAGACATGGGAGACCCTGAAGCATTTCAGGCCTTTAGTCATGCTTGTTATATTGCTTAGTATTGGCGGATGACATTTTTCTCCTATTTCTCAAAAGCTTAACCAAGTAATCATAGTTGCTGAATCACCCTATATATGGATAAAATAAGCATGCAGCTCGGTGATAGCACGTCGGATTCCATCCCTAGCTGCCATGAGTTTGCCTAAACAAACAGAACTATCAAAAAGATCTACTGGCTCTTGCAGCAACAATTCTCCCTCTTGCGTTAGGAATTATGAATACTGATCCTGCTAGCACTTCTCCTTCATGTAAGGGTGTTGACATGTGATGATAGAATAACATCTGAAAGCTGTAATAAAGACATAATAAGCCCATAAAATTTCAATTAATGTTTCTGAAAGCTGTCCTTTAGCATTTTTCCTTTTGCAATTAATGTTCACAAGAATTTGGTGGCCTTATCCAAAAATCCCATGCCTCTTTACCCAAGATTTTAAGTGGTTTTTTTATATCATTAATTTCATATTTGGATATTAATCCAATCAAGCTATAACTAATACAGGGAATGATGATTGAATTTGCAAAGAATTTGGCGCATTTTGCATCAAGCATCGGAAAGAAACATGTTGTTATTCTTTCAAGTTTAGATTCTGGTAGAAGGAAAAAGATTGATGCATCCAGGTCAGTGAGCAGTACCATTTGCATATCTTATATCCATGTTATCCATGATTGTTACGCTCACGAGATTTGCATGTCTGATTGATGATATGGCTGCCCATTCATCAGTAATATGCAGATATTTTACATTTCAAGTGCCAGTGACGATGGAACTGATAGTGATTGTGAAAAGCTAGGGTGGAAGAAACTTGAGGACTATGATCCATCCCAAAGGCGGTGGAAGTATCTTAATCATCTAGCTGAGGGGAATGCTATTCAGGAAGATGTGTTCGCATACGATGATGAATTGGTAGATGATGACTATTTCCCAGGCTTGCCTTTTGCTGCGTTGTTCTCTTGTTGCAAGGTAGTCCCTTTTTTATATTTCATGTAAAAAATTGTTTTTTTTTAGTTCTCATTTGTTGGAAAGATTAACTTATCATTTTGCATGTTGGAACTAGGCAAAAGGTATGAGGGTTACTTGCTTATTGTGCTATTGTTCGGAAGGGGACAACATCTCAGATTCATTTCAGTTGGCTGAGGCAGCTTGCAGACTTCTGGGCCTGAGCCCAGATAAGTTTTGTGGTAAGTTTGAGTTGCATTGCTATGATTTCTGTTTCCTTCTTTATATGTTGAACCAGAAATGCTTGACAGCCAATTGGGCATAACACCCTGCGGCTGGTTTGAATGACATCACCCGCCGCTTGAACCTTTTCTTTTCCTTGGTGCAATGGATGTCGTTTTTATGGGTCCTTTTGGATGTCTAAAGCATTGTGCTTTTCCTGCTTTCGGATTTTGGTAACCAGAGCTGATCTGCTGTTGATTTTTATCAATGATGTGCATTTCAGCTTTGTTCACGACTCCTGATTTAATTTCAGTGTTCCTTTAAGTTATAATCAGGTAACCATGCTTGTGATACTGATTGCAATTTTACGATTGGGATGTTTCAGGCAATGAACATGGTGGATGGATTATTCCACTGTCGTGGAAAACTGTTTATGGACCACCACCTGATATGTCCCTCTTCTAATCTTCATTTCTGAAAATACTCAGGTGAGGCAACTTAAGACGCTGAATGATAACCAAATTCTGGGTAAATTTTTTTTTGACCCCCCACTGGCAAACTTGTTGGGAGCTAATTCTCCATGAAGGATTTATGTTGTCTGGATAAACTGTTCTGTGGAATGCTGAAGGAAACAAATTAACTAGTTACGAAGAAAGAATTTTTGTTTTTTGTTTTTTTGTGCATTACAGTAGTTAGCTATATGCTCTACTAGTGACATCCTTTTTTTTTCACTTTTCTTAAAGCCTAGTAATATACTTTTTCAAGAATGGCTTTTGATCCTCCGCGTGTGAGACAAATGGCCAGTGTTTGATATCATGGCTCAACACTCTTCAGGAACAAGAAATGTGATATAGATGGGGAGTGGACTCCAAGAAAGAGGTGGTTGGTGGTGTTGTCGTTGTTTAATAATTGCATCCACTCCTTGTTTTTTTCCGCACAAATGGCATAATACTATATATTGACAATCCTGTGAAGGAACTCACCTTAATGTATCGGGATAGTCCTCTCTGACGGCCCACCACCACGTCTTCATTTCCATGGAAATAAGATTACAAATTGCAATTAGTCCCCCAACTGAGCTAGTTACAAATGTAGCGAACAAGCCTTTTCTCACAATAGTGACTTCACCAGGCTTCCAAATTAACTCATTGGCAACGAGATGATGTTTGAACACAGGAAATAGCTGGGTTTTGAAGGCCCTTCAGGTGAGCCATGAAGTAGGCGAGCATTTTGCATGGTTCGGGGCACTTGAATAGGCCGTGGTGCTGGCTGCATCTTTACCCTTATCCAATTTTTGAGTCAATTTTGTCTTGGTACTACCAAGAAATGAGATTCTTGCCGAATTCAAGTTTGCTGCTTCAGCCATTACAAAATTAATATCTATTCAGTTTGGTACTTCTCATGCTTCTCTAGCATGTAATGTAAATTCTGTAGCGAGCCTTTCAAATTAGTATTTTTTGTAATCGAGAACTGGTTCATCGCGGGTCATTGCATGGGGTTGTAGGCTAGTCGGCAACTAATCACTCAAATGTATTTTTTTTTTTCTGTATCAGAATGAAGCTCCTTGTCGAAGATCTATGAGGGATGGACTCCAAAAACAAGTTTTGTGTCGTGTATGATGATCAGAGACGCTCATCAGAGATGCATGGTGCTGCACGCCGCATGGTAACATCTCAAACATCTGTGTCTTGGAGGTGATTTCGTTTCAAACGTGCAGGAAGGGGGAGTATGAACTGCCAGTTTTTCTAACGAGATGTGGTCGCACATTGACATAAGAAACAGAGTTGTTGAAAGCCTATGCAGTTATTAAATTATAGGGCCAAGAATAAGGGATGGCCGAGTTTGGCTGCTACTGCGATATTGAATTGAGATGGAAAGGGACGTGGAGAAGGCACCTTAGAGTACTTCCCAAGCAACTGACGTGATTGGCTTAAGAAAAGTGGCTCAAAAGAACATAGCTTTAGCCTTGGGATAATGGTAAAAATAATGAACTGCTGGCTGTGAAATCTCCTCAGGCTTTCTAAAGAAACGTTTCCAACGACACCGAGTCGTGACGTAGGCTGTTTGGTGTCCCTTGCACCTTAACCAAGCGAAAGATTGTTAGATACGTTATCCACTCTTACTAGAGTTGTGGTGGCCATGCACCGTAATTTGTATCTAGGTGTCAGAAAGCGTAGGATTGTGATAATGAATGCTCTATATTTCCGCTACTTAAATAGTGCTCACTACAACGTACCATCACGTAAGTTTAAGCAACTCTTGTAAGTTGTTAACTAGAGTTTTATCTTACACAATTGGTACCTCACTTTTCGGTGTAGAGGTCCCAAGATTTGACTTCCCAATACAGTAGTAATTAGCATCCACACTCGTAAGAGGTGTTTATTTAGCATGATGTTCTTGCTTCACGTGAGAGGAGGATGATTCCATGACGCTTCCAATTTTGCTGAGTAGACCATCTGAGAAAGCACTATCTTCACCTTCTTCTCTGCTTGAATTGCATTAGGGTGGCAGAAATCTCGACTGAAATCCGGGTAAAATGGAAACATGAATCTAATTCCTCGGTACCAATTCTCCGAGACTTTTTACCTACTACACTAGTTGGCTCCCTCAGAATCCCTACAATTTCATGTAAAGTGATCATATGCCATCCATAAATCACAGAATTGTCCGTAGGGAGCGAGCCTGTTTTGAAGAAAAAGTATACACATGCAGCAGATTTAAAGGTGAACATAAATGTTATTGTAACAGAACCTTGATAAAAATTTATTAACATCCATGTCTTACAAGATGTCATTTTTTTAATCACATATTTTATCATCATTCTTGGTATTGTAATTATGTTTAATTAAAAAGTTATATAAAGTAAGGGTAATGCCATCAGATTAAGATACTTTCTCTCATTCTACAAAGTTTAGTGTTCAGACGGGGAAGAGGATATGTCGTGAAAGCGACAAAAGAAACGCGACAAACATGGGTTCCACCAAAGTAAAATTAAATTACTACTGCAACAAGATCATTGCCATGATGGCTTTTCTTAAACTCAAAATAAGCATAAGTACAAGCAATTTCTTTGTTCGTCCAGTAGAATATGCCTGCGGAGTAGAAATGCTAGATATAAAGTAATTTACAAACTGACTATGCTAAACTGTCAAAAAAAAAGAAAGAAATCTTTTTGACTTTGCATCTACGTGCAAGTTAATTTAGATCTAGGAAACACGACCAGCTCAGTCACAGGCACTTCTATGCTGATGACAAGTCAAATCACCAAGTTAGAAAACCTAGATATAGTATAATTATAAATAGACTGAAGATAGAACAAAAACAATAAAAAAAGGCACAATCGAGACAATTAAACAATAAAAAAATACATATAAACATTAATTTAATTGTAAATAAATATAATTGTATCGCTCTAAGGTTAGCTTAACCACCATTTAATATTTAAATTGGTTTCCTTGCAACCCAAACTTAATGAAATGGTGTCTCTCATTAAACTAACATTCCATCTGCATAATAAAATGGAGGTGACTTTCATCATCATTCTCTTTCGATTTTCTTTGAAAAAAAAATCTCAAGCATATAATTAAGAAGTTATCTATGATATTTTTATTTCGAAAATTTATCATTATATTTTTCAAATCAAGCTTAAAAGAATAATACAATTCATAAATATCCACCGAGTCATACGCCACACTCCAAATTTGCCTAACATTTCAAAGAAATTATCTCCACTTCCTTGATCACAAAACGTTGTCAAATTTCCAACCAAAAGACACCAAATAGCTTGTAGAAGGTAATCTAAGAAAAAAAAAAAGAGACAAACCATATAGACTTTCCTGAACGTGAAATACCTGCTCCATCCAAAGACTTTGAACCCAAAATTTAAATATTAACTAGATATTGGCTCCAATCCTCATCAATTAAATTTCATGTAGGAATTTTCAAAGTCTTGGGGCCAATAACCACTGATTTTTTACTTTAAAAAAAATATATCTCTTTTGTTATTTTCTTTTTTTTTGCTTTAATGATTTGATCATACCATGCGTGTACGAACACACTTAATAAAATTAGAAAATACAAGTTTACGGAGTGCTCGAGGCAACTTCCTTGCTTCTAACTATAGGGTACTTTCTGAATGGTTAGCCACATAATCTACCATCCAATCGGCTACCTTGTTGGTCTTTTTAAATACTAAAAGGCTCCTCCATCCTACGTCACCGTCCACAAGTTCTTCTCTGGATTCACCTAATCACTCTGCTATTTCCTTCTACGCTGGAATTCAGAAGAACCTGGAGAAAACTTCAGTCGGCACCACTAGTATATCATCAATTCCCAGGCATTTCTCTGTATGACTATTATGCCCCTCTGCAGCATCAATTACATCCCTCAAGTATCTCCATAAGTCCATAAATATTACCAAGAACGAGGGTCTTCTTGGGAATGGTCTAATTTTTTGACCAGCCGTTCCTTCTTGACCAAATTCCCGTATCTCGCACTCCCCAATAACAATTCCGGGGACAAGTAGAAAAATACTACCACTATTAACGACTAAAGAAAAAAGAGACTTCTCCGCCCAAAATGATTACTATATTCATCACAATTCCAATTCCATCCGTCCTGCTGAAGACCATGCACTCGCTATTCCCTTCCCTTCCCTTCCCTTCTTCCACCCCAAATTCTGAAATCTCCCTCTGTTTCCGCTTCCGCTATCCCATCCAATTCCATCCATCTTTTCCCTAAAAACTATGATTCCGTACCAAAGCACCCTCCTCCCCTTCCTATTTTTAGCAGCCTTCTCCTCGATCCTCGCCGAAGGATGTAAACGGACTTGCGGCGAGTCCAGCGTCCCCTATCCGTTCGGCTTCTCCTCCGGATGCCCTATCCGCCTCAACTGCAACGGCACAGCCGCTATTCTGCCCGGCGGATATCCCGTCGTGAACATCACATCCGAGACTATCCTCCTCGGCATCCCGGCGAACTGCACCCGCCCGTTCGAGGCCGCCCTGGATCTCTTCGGGGGCAACTACGCGATGACGCCGCGGAACTCGTTGTTCCTGCGGAACTGCAGCTTCCCTCGCCTGGCATGCGTCATCTCCACTGAAATCATCTCCGAGGGCTTACATCTCGAGAGATGCGGGCGCAAGGGAGATAACATAAGCTGCTACTCTGATCATACGGAGGATAGCTATCTATCCAGAGAAAAGACTGCCGAGGTTAAGTGTCGATTGCTGTTTACCTCGCTGAGATACAGCGGGAATAGCACGTCCCAGCCGGAGCTGGTGTTCGGTGAGGCGGAGCTCGGGTGGTGGATGAATGGCGACTGCCGGTGCTCCGCAAATGCGACGTGCGCGCCTGTGAATACTTCGGTGGCCGGGAAGATGGGGTACAGGTGCACGTGTGACCCGGGATTCGCCGGGGACGGGTTCGCCGCCGGCGACGGTTGCAGAGGTTAGTTCGATCCCTTCTCTGGTTTAGTTATGGTGCTCCGCGAGTGCAGTGGTTCGCTTGAATAATTCTAAGGTTAAGTCACCGTGACCCTGGAGGGGTGCTGGGAGGGTGTTGTTTTGGTTAACGTGTGCCGCGGAGGATCGGAACCAAAAGCACTCATAATGGGGAATAATGGTGGCGTTGTTGGTTGCGGGCAGCTTACGGCACGCTGGACCGCTACGGAGACGTCGTTTTATTTGGCGATTATTTTAACATTTTAAATAGTAAAATTATTTAAACATTTTTTTTTCAACGTTACAGCGGCTCTTAGAATATTTTGGTTGGGAGGTGTTGTTGGAGTAAAAGGTTCGAACTTAGTTCCACATTGAATAAATAATGAAGAGGTCTGCTGTTTAAATGGAGGGGGGCTACTTCTTTCTTTTCAAAGCGGATAATACCTTTTAGGAGAAACAATCGCCGCTGTCTGAGACCGGTAGGGATAAGATCGGAGGGCAGCAGATCCTCCCATAGCATTGTACGCGCGGGCCGGAGGCCGACCTCCCTTGATCTCATTAATAGTGAGGTCGAAGGGCGGAAAATTATTCCGTAGCATTGGACGCATTGACCTCATCAATAGTGAGGTCGGAGGGTGAGAAATCCTTCCATAGCACTGGATACGCGGGCCGAAGTCCGACCTTCCTTGACCTCATCAAGAGGGGTACCGCTTAAGCTACATAGACTAGATGTTTAAATGAAAACTGTTATACTGAAGTAGTCTTTGCTATAACTTATAACCTTAGAATGAATGGTTGTTATATGATAAGAATGATATTATTAATATTTTGTTGAGAATAATAGTGATATTATTAATATATGATAAGCGAGTTTAGGTTTGATATAAATGGATTTGGGTCATAAATGGGCCAACCAGTCTAAACCTGTTTATTAAATGGGTTGGGTTTGGATTTGAACTTTGGACCAGTTTAACCCATTTTGGCCAATTTAATAACTAGATTGGATTATGACCCAACTCGTTTAACCTATTTAAAATCTATTTAATTTGTTTAAAACCTACTTAATCTGTTTAACCCGACCCGCTGAGCCAGTCTAACCTATTTAAATCTATTTAACACATTAAAAACTCATCTAACTTATTTAACATGTTTAATAAATAGGTTATATAGGTTGGATTGGGCTATCTGTTTAATATATAAGTCAAATTTAGATTTAAAATTTTGATCTGTTTAATAAATAGGTCGGGTTTGGATTGATGAATTTTTGACCTAATCTGCATCCAATCCGATCCATATTTGATTCAACCCAATCTGGGTGCCACACCAAATTGATAGGGTGGGGTAGTAATTGAATGAGTCCAATGTTATATATAGAACAATGTACAGGCGGGGTCCATCCAATCATAGCATCGCACCAATCATGGTTGGTCATGATTAGAGAACCGGTCCACTTTGGTTCAAGTACGAACGGAAAAAACAATTAGCATGTGTCCAATGTTAAAACTCGCACATTATATAAGAAAAGATTTTTTTTTGTTTATTTTGTTAAAATAATATTATAAAAATGTTTTTTGTTTTCTGAATACCCATCCATGAAGCTAGGGGTTCATTCTTTCCACCAACTATGTGTTGAATATACTTCAATCTCTCTCTAAAAGTACACCTTTTTATTTTTCTATTTTTTGTTTAATTTCAAGTTCATATAGCCTCCAGATTCACTTGAATAATCTACATATAAAAGTATAGCTAATATTTCGTGGGATTTTTTTGTTTTTTCATTGTTGGGGAGTAGGGGGTGGGGATGGTGTCTTAAAGCATCTCTCCATCTGGCTATTGATTTCAAACATTCTTATGTAAAAGAATCACAACTATTGATTCGAACTCCTTGGAGAAAATCATATGCATTGCTTTGCTGTGATCTTCTTTTCCAAATTCAAGTCCCATGCCAATTCAGAATCCAATATTGTATTATATAAACATTAATATAATTGAATTCACTATAACTCTTCCATTATTAAATATTACACACTATAATTATTAGCACATTAGGATAATAGTAAAACCTAGTTTTGAGAAGAATGGAGACATGTTTGACATCCACATCCTGCCTTATCCTTATAGAAATATGGTTTGATGCTAGACCCATTGAGATTGCAGTTCAACTACTACCGACCAACTGCAACCATTTATTGTGGTATAGATCTGCTGATTAGATATCCCCAGCTGCCTGATTGCAATTGTCTGCAAATGAATTATTATATAATTCAGCGAGCATGATTTCGATAGATCATGATCGCATGTAATTAGAGCAAAAAAAAATAAATAACAGATGCTAATTTTGAGTTTGAAAAACCCTGCAAAACCGAGCAATGTGGTGCGAGTGATATAGCATAGATAGCTGAATGAGAGTTCTAACATGTTTTTTGTTATGTTGTTTCCTGTTGGCTTGTTGCAGTTCAGGTTTCTTCATGCAGTGCTTCAAAATACATATCAGGCAGATGCGCCAGAATAGGTTTGCTCGTTACAGGTAACTATCAATCTTTAGTGCTGCACAATAATAATTCGTAACTAGAAAGAGATCACATAATAAAGTAGGAACAAGAAATTTTTTCAGCTTTATGTACAATTGTTCTTGTTGCGGGGGGTTTCCCGAATTTAGTCCCACATCGACCGTTCAGCGGGAAGGTCTGTGCCTTAAATGTGGGGGCTC
>JAOXJJ010000359.1:4695259-4710897 GCA_025769935.1 Phoenix roebelenii | reverse complement strand
CTCACTATCTGGCCTGGTCCATTTGACTGGCTAGAGTAATTAGCCCAACAAAAAAAAAAAAGGGTGCATGTTGCACACATGCCTCGGAAGAAAAGAAATCCCGATGGAGTCTCCTTCCTCCTCGAGTTGGTCGGACGAAATCCGACTCCGGGTCGAATTTCGGTCGCGACCGAGCTCTATGTAGGGGTCCCCCCCCTCATCCCTCCTCCACTTCACCGGAGAACTCAACGTTTATTGGATTTCTCTTCAATTTCTTCTGCGACCGACGTCTGTATCAACGTCGTTGTCGTGGCCAACCATCACTGAAACCAATTAAGAACCTGGCCTCCCTTGAGTTACTCTTTCTCTCCTACTTCTGGGGTTGTTGAGAGCTCCAATTAGGCCAGTGATCGTCGGATTTTTGTGGAAAAGGGTGATGGCATGTTTCTCCTGTTTGAGTGGATCGATCACTTTTTCTCTTGATTCTGGCTTGTTTCATCGTCAACGCTTGTCATCGGTGTCCCCCTCCGGCTCACCATGGTGGCTTATAGCGTTGGCCAGAGTTTCGGCTGCCGGGGCACCTCAATTCCACGATTTAAGGAGGTCGAAACTCCTATTTTTGATTTGATGCCGGCCGCCTATTGTCGCCGACCATCAGCCTCCTATTGCCGCCAGCCGCCTGTTGGCCGATCGTGAGTCTCTTAACTCGAGGCAGCACTACAGCCACCCTCTCCCTCTCCCTTCTTCTTCCCTTTGCTAGAGAGAGACCTTGTTCTCTTTCTTTGTCCTTTCTCTCTGTAAAGTTTCTCTCTTGATTCATGGTTAGAGATGTTGATTGATCTAGGTTGAACAATGCCATTGACAACTAAACCCAGATCCTTAATTAAACCCAGATTGAGAGAGATGATAGACCAGTAGGATACTTCTCTTCATGATTATGGGTCAACCTTGATGAGGGTCCTAATCTAGAATCGTCGGGAGGCATGTCAGTCTTCATCCTGCCACATACCAAACACTGTTAGATTTGATCATCCTGATCTTTATTGAATCATCTGTACCCTAGTCCGAGCATGATTCGATGAATTTTACTTTGATTGGACCATCTGGAGTGTCGAGCACTCTCGCTTGATCAACCATATGAGGGTGTTGAAATTTAGAATTTTTTATTTTAAAATACTTTATGAAAAAATTCTAATGAAAAGTGTAATTTTGAAATATTAGGCTTTGAAAAAAAATTTCAGGATTAACTAGATCTATTAGTTGGATTGCATTCGTAAGGTAAGTAATGTAACTCCTTTTCTAGATTTATCAGCAAATTATAAATATTTTTCAAATCAAATTATTCTTGATTTATGAACTTCAAGCGTAGTACTTTATTGTTATATATGTCTCTTTCTAGAATATTATATGATTCTTAATTGAATGTATTGATTTCGATATGGATCATGTTCGATTGATTTCGATGTCGTATGATTTTAAGTATATTATAATTTGGAATACTAAATATGAAAAAACGAGTTTTGCTTCAAAACAGATTTGGACTCGCAGCCAAACTATGTTTTGATACCCTGCCAATGGGGGTTGTGCATTGGCATTTGGATATCCTGCCAATAGGGGTTGCACATTAGCACTTCGATGCCTTGCCAGTGGAGGTTGTACGTTGGTTCTTTAATTCTCTGCCAGTGGAGATTGTACATTGGTATTTTGATACACTGCCATTGGAGGTTATGCGGTGACACTTCAATGTGATCATAGTTCTAGAATGTTGAGTCAAATTTGATGATTTGAAAGAAATTGATTTAGGAACAACATTTGGATTTTGAAAAAAAATGAATTTGGTATGTGTAATGTTTCAAAAATGATGCATATTTGGATTTGGTTTTAAATTGATGAAATTCTTATGCTTCTTTTCTGTAAATGATTATTTAATATATTGTCCGATTTATCTAGCTAAAGTGTTTATTTTTACTTGATTGTTTAGCTCATTATACAATTTTTTACTATTTTTATAGATCTGAAGATTTAGCTCGACTCGAGGATTTATCATGCGATTAAAGACAAGATTTTGACATTTTTATTTAGACTAGATTTTAGTTTAGAGTTGATGTAAGATTTTGAAATATTATTAATTTGTACAACTTTTAATTTTGTCGTCTAATTAAAATTTGAACGTTATTATTTAAATTATTCATGCTGCCTGATTATGATCTCATGATGAGATGCCTTGCATGCTCGTGAGGAGAGTTTTTTATGAGTGTATAGCATTTTCGCTGCCTCCGGCTCATGATCTCGGGTTGGGGGCATGACAATTAATATGGTATCAAAGCATAAGTGGATAAATCATAAGTTATAAAATTAGACGTAGGATTAGTGTAGGTGGGTGACACTAGGGACATTGGGATGTAAATTTATATTAATTACAGAAAATGCTATCTAAAGAATTGAGACATCTTATTTATATGAGGACTCGTGCGGGCGTGTGTTTAGTCCCACATCGATTATTTGCTCGGTGGATCTTAGATACTTATACAGAATCAAGGAATCCAAATAATACTTTCCGACTAGCCATTTTGGGTGTGGTTGTAGGTTGTTACAAATGGTATTGAAGTGACCCACCTCATAACCTATGTGGAGTATAGGACGCTGTAGCACGGATCCATTGGAATTGACCACGGCCCAATCGTGGTGCTTATGATTAGATTTAAATAGATTTGAACCCTTAGCCTAATGTGGGTGTCAGGGCTTAATGGGGAGAGTATGTGAGGAGTCATGCTTGTGTGTTTAATCCCATATTGGTTATTCGCTGAATAGATCTTGGATGCTCATATAGGATCAAAAAACCTAAATATTATATAATATCTTTTGGCTAGCTATTTTGACTGAAGTTCTAGATTGTTACATACTTTTTGGCGTCGCAAGCCCGTGAGACCTTCTTACCGGCTAATTGCCTATGGGCGTCATATATCATCATTGATGGAAGAAAAGGTTTACAAATACGTGCTGCAGTTCCATTTTTTCCCATGAATGATCTACTAATCATATGCGGATCAACTGCTAGCTTTGTAATTGATGGTCCATGATATGTTGAATGCCTTAATTAGTCTATGATAGGACTTATTGGGTAAAAGCAGCCATTACATGGTAGCCTGGCTTGACATCTGACTTTAACAAAGTGGATGTTTTCACTTTCTTTCAGAAAACTTTGCTGCAGATGAGCTTGCAGATGAATTTCAAAACCTCTAAGATGAACCAAGCAATTTAATGAAAGAGCTAGATTTTTTTAGTAAAAAGAATCACATCTTTCATTCATGAATGAGTGTGACTAATATTAAATAAGGCTATTTGGTTGATGGCTAGATCCTTGATAAGTGTTGAACGGGAGGTTTATTCAGCCACAAACCTATTTTTTATTTACTTTTATCCGGTGGATGGAAAATCTTATTAACCTGCATAAATTTATTTGATGAGGATGGTTTGGATAATTTTATTCAATTTTTGAAATAGCTTTAATTCCTCTTGAATTGCAAAAATGTTAACAATTATTCATTTACTTCAGGTTATCCAACCAACAGCATTTTCAACTATTTCAATTTATTCAGATTTTCCAATCAAATAGAATTACAGATCTATTCAATAAAAATTGGATGAAATGGAATACATAGAAATAAAATGACTTATTTGAATTTTCTTTATTCACAAAACTAAAGGCACGTTCAAGGTGAAGTGCTCAACATTAAAGCATGCAAGTAACACATTCTATTGTTCATACCAATTAAGTTAAAATTATTTGTTGTTCAAATTTTCATATATATCCATTTTTTAATGCCAACCTAATAATTTGCCGCCTCCAAACTACTAGATTTTAGTCTGATGGTGGAAGTAGAGGAGGGATGGGCTTTTGGCTATCATCGGAGTAGAGCTAAGAGCTGCCTGAAAATGTCTCACTTATGCAACGATTGTCCTGGGTATAGATTGTATTTATCTTGAAGAGGATTTTGCCACGGTGATCGAATGAATTTAAGGCCAGTACAGGACGACGACGGACAACCGTTGTTACGGAACATACGCAGGCTTTCGAGAGGATGTGGCTCCTTCCGAGCCACTCATGTCTATCAGAAAGCAAACAAAGCTACTAATTGAGTCGCCTCCTTTGTTGCCCAATATTCGGATGGGGTCCTTCGGCAGAATTACATGACTATTCCTTTTTCTCTTCGTTAATTTCTTTTTTCTGACTTTATTAGCTGTAATTATGCAAGATCAATGTGAACCACCATTGTATCAAAAAACAAAGCCTACTAGACTTTGTAGAGTTAAAAGCTTTGCGGGCTTTACCAGGTGGCTGCTATAGAATGCTCATAATGAGAAGCTGGATTTCAAAGAATGTCGGCCTCTAGTTTTTGGATTGCTAAATTGGCACTATAGTCTCAAATGTCAAAATATCTTTAAGGTTGGAATTCATCTACACCAACAATGCAGGGCATTGGGGTGCTTCTTGCACCTTTCTTAGCCCCTTACTCACTTGATATGGTTCATTAGGAGCCCGCTCCCATATGGCATCGAAAAAAACCAGTTTCCACAGTTCTATCAGGGATAATATATAGGTCTAGATCTGGCATCCAAGACTCTCCTCGAGGCCAGATTCCATTGCGGAAACTATCCTCTCCCACTACCTTTATTTCTATTGCCCAACTACGAGTAGCATGGGAAGGCAATATAATAAGTTATGACCATTTGCAGGAGCAAAGAACTTGGCTTGAGGGAGATCCATGTATTAGTATTAATTGGACCAAAAATCCCCTAGTCCCTGGCAATGCTAGACCAGCCCAACCCTCTCCTGCCATTAACTACTTGTGATGAGCTTTCCTTTGGTTTTTCTATTCATGCCGGTGCAAAATCTTCTTTGATGAATGTTTCCCCTTTAAAAACTTCTTGAAGGCAATATGAGATAATGAAGTTAACAAAAAACATGGAAGCGGTATCTAGTGCAAGATTAGTTTTATCAGAACTAGTAATAGGTCATGTTATTTAGCTCTTGCTAGCAAAATAATCAAGAAGCCTAGACAACTTTGTAATTAATTTGTAATTTTTTTGAAACTGCTTTTGCAATCAAGTACATGCATTGAAGAAGTACAATTACTAATGATTTTTGCCTACTAGGTCTAAGTAATTTATCTTTTGAAAGAAGGTGATAGGAAGTTATCATGGAGGGGGCTTGCATGATGAACTATTCCTCAATGCCTAGACAAATTTGCTTGCTTCACATAGTGTGCATCTAAACAAAGCTAGAAGTGGGCACACTTGTCGCAATATGGCGACATTGTATTTGATGCCATTCGTTACCTTCCTCTTTAACAAAAAAATTGATAGATGGGCAGAAGCGGCTCAATGCATTTAGGGGTATAAGGTGAACTTACTGAGAGGGATCTTTTTTTTTTTTCTTTTTTTTATCTTTGAGGCTTTCTCTGCAATGGGCCAGCCTAAGGCAAACTCATTAAGAAGGACCTTTTCTTCTTTCTGTTTTGTCTTTAAGAATTTTTCTGTGGTGGGCCTTCTTTGGACCGGGGCCTTAGACGACCGCCTCAGTCGCCTAAGAGTTGGGCCGGCCCTATAGATGGGACCGACTGAAATGCCATATCTAAATTGTCTACATGAGGAAAGTTACCAGGATTGTTGGCTATAGGATTTGTAATCACAAATTCTCATACATGATATGTCGTCCCCTTTTAGGTCTGGTTTATCATACGTCAGACTCAACGTGTTCATGCCTCGAGAATTCGGCATATATATTAGAAAGTTCCTAGAATTTAACTTGCCAATCTCTAGCGGCCATACTTGCGTAGCAGGCAGAGGCTCTATGTTTAGATCTTGACGGTGCTTTGTAGTATTTAAACCTAAATACTTAAAAATCGGATAGGTGACGAGGTGTAGAAAAACATACATATATATATAAAAATATACTATATTTAAAATGCTGGCAAGACTTTATTCAGTTAGTTGGCATTTCTGGCTACAGGCAATCTACTAAACCATGTCATAAATCTTATTTTAAAATATTATAGCTTTGAAAATAAAAATAAAATTTTTTTGTTATTGATACGTCTCGAAATCAATCACAGCCGACATGGTTGACCGAAGGTCCGAGCATGGTCTTCTCTTTCCAGCACCACCTCAGAAGCAACTAACATTGAAGCAATTGCTATTCAAACAAAGTAACCACCATCTCACCATCTCAAAAGTACATCATAATCTTTGGTCGACTTCTACTAGCCAATCGCCCCAGTTCTCTAGCAACCCAGCCAACTCGACATCTTACTCGAATCAAGTTTTAGCAGATATAAAATAAAATATTTTTTTAAAAAAAATAATGAACAAATTACTTGTGTTGTAAACGATTTATACGGAAGAAAGCAGCGTTGCAGAACCTCGCGGACCACATGAAAACAAATATGTCAAGTGCTGAATAAAAATAATATAGTGCATGGCATGTAACTAAATTACTTCACAAATTTAATTTAAAAAATCAACAAAAATGCATCTGTTTCTATAGTCACACACACATGCTAACGATAGGGATCAAATTTGATATGGAGAGGAGCCTATGACAGGGTGAGGTGGGATTTTTTGCAGCAGTCCTTGCAGGAGTTCAGATTTCATGAGACTTGAATCAGATGGGTGATGGGTTGTGTCTGTGCTCCCTCTTTTGCTATCTTGGTGAATGGCACACCGTCCCGCTTCTTTGTGTCATCAGGGGGGCTACGTCAGGGTTGTCCCTTGTCCCCTCTATTATTCATTCTCTGTGCAGATGCATTGTCTAGATCCCTATGACGGGCAGTGGCTGCTCAGGAGCTGGAGGTTTACAGACCGATGGTGGGGGCCACCCCGATCTCCTACCTGCTTTTTGCTGATGATTGTTTGCTTCTGGCTAGGTCGTCGCGGCAGGCGGCCCAGGTTATTTGTCAGATTATTCGAGATTATTGTGTAGTATCGGGACAGCGGGTCAATTTGACCAAGTCAGCTATTACTTTTAGCCCGAAGACCAAAGTGGTGGTGAGGCACTCTATAGTGGAGATTCTGGGGGTGGGTGCGCAGGAGGGCACGATGACATATTTGGGGGTCCCACTCTTGGGCCAGCGGTTATGGAGTGGGGACTGTACTCTTCTGGAGCTTAGCATCAGATGCAGATTAGAGGGGTGACAAATGCATTCACTGTCTATGACGGGTAGGATCATTCTGGTTCGTTCACTTCTTTCCTCGGTTCCTTTATACCTGCTTTCCAATGCTATTATTCCAATTACAGTTCTGAGATCCCTGGAGCAGTTATTCATGGAGTTTATCTGGGGGAGGTGCAGTGGCAGAGGTGGGGTCCACTTGTTGGCTTGGAATGTCGTGTGCCAGCCGATTAGTCTCGGAGGTCTGGGAGTGCAGTCCCTGGTAGCGAGGCGGGAGGCCTTAGTGGCTAGACATACGGCTAGATTTGTGCTTGAGCCCGAGAGTATGTGGTCCTCTTTGATGAGGGCCAAGTATGGTGCCTTGGCTCCCGAGATGCGAGCCGGGCGGCACCACTCTCCGATCTGGAGGGAGATGTGTGCTAGAGCCATGGTGGTACTTCCGAAGATCAGATGGATCATAGGTGACGGTCGTTCTATTGATGTGCTGGAGGATAGCTGGGTAATGGAGTTGCCTATTTGCCGCTTGCCGACCTTGGTGGATTCGGCGAGATTAGCGGGATGCAGGGTCAGTGAGTTGTTGACTTCAGAGAGGGGACGATGGAGGGAGGAGCTAATCCGGGAGGTTTTTGGGGAGCAGCTGGCGGAGTTGGTTTGTCTCTCCCGGTTCCCTTTGGGGGAGGGGATGATAGACTCGTATGGTTGCCATCGGGACAGTCGCAGGTTCGAGCTAGAGATCTTCATGCCTTGACCAGTTCGGAGCTAGATCGTCAGATTGAGGCTGGATGGATATGGAGGTTGCAGATTCATCCACGAGTGGCGCTATTCATCTGGAAGGTGGCCTGGGGCTGCCTTCCAACCAGGAGCTTGTTAGTTCGGCGTGGCATGAGAGTACCTCAGTGTTGTGAGGAGTATGCTGATATTGAGAAGACGACTGAGCATGTCCTTTTGTTATGTCCTAGAGCCCGAGCGGTATGGAGGAGGTCACCGGTCCCGTTACCCGACTAGGTGGTTTCTATGCAGGATATGATTCAGTTGCTGAGAGTCTCCATGCGGAGCCCCAGATCTGCTGAGGCAGGGACTTTTATGGCATACTTGACCTACCATATTTGGTTGGACAGGAATGCTAGCTTGTTTGAGGGGAGGAGGTCGCTTCCGAGGATGGTGGTGGACAGAGCGATGCTATGTGCGAGGGAGGTTATTGCGGCTTCCGTTGGGTTCTCTTCTAGATTAGCCAGGGGCATCTGGGGTACTCCTTACGCTGGTTTAGCGATCCGGTCTGCCCATGTTTCTTGGGTACCCTCACCCCTTGGCTATCTCAAAGTTAATTTCGACGGTAGTCGGTCTTTGGATGGTGTGACTGGAGATGTTGGTTTTGTGATCAGGGACCATCTTGGTAGGATGATAACAGCAGGAGGGCGATGTACACCAGGACTTACAGTGGTCAGAGCAGAGCTGCGGGCTGCTTGAGAGGGCATATCTTATGTGTGGCAGGTACTAGGTGCAGAGCGGGTCTGCCTCGAGGGTGATTCTTCTATGGTTATTGACTGGCTCTGGGGGTGGATCGGTTTGGGGATGGTCATCTCCTCATCCGGGAGACTCGTAGAATGATCCAGCTGATGGGTGTTGTGCAGATTGGACACGTGTTTAGGGAGGCGAACAGGCCAGCAGACTGGGTCACCTCCTTTGTTGTGCGGCATTCTGGAGATTTTTTTTGGACGAAAGGATTAGAGGTTTCTCATACTTTGTATCTTTTACATTTCTATGATAAGATTGGTTGTACACATCTTAGAGCTATTTCATAGAAATGAAGTCATTTTGGAAACCACGCGGCGATCGTAGTGCCTTTTTCCTTGTCCTTCTCGCGCGACGGGACACGCCAATATTTTAATTTTCCACTCTATTTTCCCAGAAACGCCCCGTAGCCACATCAAATGGAACAACAACTCGCGCCGCCCACTCAAAAGGTGGCTCTTTTCAACGACGTCAACTTCACCGAGGAGCCGATCGCCGACGAGCCCACCTCGATCTCGAAGGAGTCGTAGCGGAGGAAGAGCTCCACCATCAGCATCCGCGCCACCAGCACCACGAAGTCCTTGCCGGCGCACTGCTTGTTCTCCGTCGTCGGCGCCGCCGTCTCCGGCCCGTTCGACCATAGCACGTGTTGGAGCATGGCCTCCCCAGCCTCCCCGACGAAGCGCTCCGCCACGAACTCCTCCGCACGGTCGAACACCCTCGGGTCCTTGGTCGCGAAGGGCTGGTACCCGAAGAGCATCTCCCCGGCCCGCACCTCGAACCGGGCGTCGTGGTTCTCCAACACCAGGTCCCGCTTCGCCCGCCCGTACTGGGGCGGCACGGGGGGCTCGATCCGGAGCGTCTCGTACACCACCGACTTCATCAGCGGCATCGCCTCCATGGCTCGCATGCTCACCTCGCCGCCGTTGGCCCTCACCGCCGACCGGATCTCCTGCGCGAGCCGGCCGTGGAGCCGCGCTCCAGCGCGCCCCACCCACTTGATGAAGCTCGGGAACAGAAATTTCATCCCGCCGAAGGCGTTGAAGCATGTGGCGAACAGGATGTTGTGGACCGCCTCTTCTCTCGAGATTCCCAGCCGCTCCGCCTCGTCCAGCGCCGGGCCGGCGGATTCTCGGAAGAAATCCGCGAGCCGGTTGTAGTCGTCGCGGACCAGCGCCGGCGGGAGGCGGAAGGAGTGGAGTAGGAAGTCCTCTAAGTATTTGGGGAGGCCTAAAGTCAACACGGGACCGAGCTGGAAGACGATCCATTTGGTGATAAATTTGGGGCCGTCGAGGCCGAGCTTGGTCTCGACGGGATCCTTGCCAAGGATCGATCTTGCGAGGAAATCGAAAGCGGCGCGGTCGTTGGCTTCGCCAAAGTCAGCCTTCCCCTTCTTGGCGAGCTCCGTTTCGAGAGTATCGAAGAGGGAGCCGAAGGTGCGGCGGAACTCGGGGATGATGGAGTGGCGGCGGGAGGAGAGGAGGAAAAAGAGTAGCTTTTTGAGGGGGGCGTGGTTGGGCTCGGAGGGGTCGAGGTAGGAAAGGATGCGGAAGCCGCCGGTGAAGTCCGTGGAGGGCATGAAGGTGCCGGTGAAGAGGTCGCGCTTCTCGACGAGGGAGGTGTCGAAGAGGACGGGGAAGCTGGCGGCGTCGAGAAGGGCGACGACGCGGGGGTCGGGGGCAAGGAAAGGGCCGGGAGGCATGTTGACCCGGAACACCGTTGACCGGTGCCGCCGGATCCGGGACTTGAAGAACTCGTCGGGCCCCTCGAAATAGAAGTAGTTGAGCCGGTCGCAGATCGGGCCGATGAAGGGGAGCCCGTAGTTGCCGGGGATTTTTCGTAACGGGAGTTTCGACAAGGAGGAGGTGGAGGAGGGTTTTGCTGTAACCGGATTTTCCGATATGGAGGCGGCGATACGGGCGGGGATCGGGTGGCGGGGGGTGGTAGCGATAAGAGGGTGAGAACGGCAAGGGATGGTGGGAGAGGAGATGGTAAAGGAGGCGGAAGCCATTCTAGTATCTTCTTTCTTCTGTGCTCTCCTTCTCTTGGTACTCGTTTCGTTGGGTGGTTAGTGAGGAGGACTGGTATTTAACCAGGGGAAAAGACGGTGGGCCCATGGGCTCCAAAAGCCGTGCAACGACCAAGGTCGCCAGATGGGCAACGTGCTTTTAATGGGCTCGAAAACAAAGGGTTTTATTTGTACTAGTACACACCCCGGCCGCCCTAAAATCCGTTCTTCTTGCGGTACATCTGCGCGCATTTTGATGCTTTGCGTGGAGGGACCAGGTAGACGAAGCGGAGGGGTGGGACCGATCCAATACGTAGCGGGATTTTTCGTTTTATATACGCACGCATCGCTCTAGGCTTTGGGCTTATCGTATACAGCGGAGCTGCACGACTTTTGAAGCTTCACGTGGAGGAGCAGGAGATCTGAAGTGGCGCTAGAGTTTCAGCCGGCTTGGTGGAGGGGACCGATCCGCTGCATGGAGCAAAAGTCTTTTTTACCCATATGCCCGAATTCGTGGCTGAGTCATGTAAGGTTCGGGCTGTATTTTTCGCACAAGATAATGATTGTTTTTTTTTTTTCTGATACAAACCATGGAATTGTAATCTGTACAGATCGTAAAGTATTTTTTTGGGCTGTACGGATATTACCGCACTTTCGAGTCATCAGTTTCGGAGGCGAAACTCAGAGCAGCCTGAAAGAAAGTTTCCTATGCAAGACAAATTTTGAAGGTGCAGAACATTATTTTAGAGGAAGATTCAGCGTATATAATTGAGCGGATTCTATAGGAAAAGATAAGAATGTTTGACCATTTATTTTTAAAGAACATTTGGCGGTTACTGAGGACGTTGGACTCGTTTTGCATCTATTTTTTTATTTTTTTTGAAGTATTTTATTTTTTAATTTAGATAGCAGGTTCGCGGCGTGGACGCACGCGCGCTTTTTTCCGGAAGCGAGACGGTCGATCACGGAACACGGCGGCGTGTGGGTAAACGCGCGACACGTGTCGAATGTGTTTCGGCATACGCGAAGTCGTGGACCGAAGCTGGCCTTGGCAGGTAGCACCGGATAAACCTTAAATTTTTATTTTTTTGGACGTTAGTGGACCGATCTGGGAAAATTCAAATGTGTGAGGGTGGTGTCTCGTTCGAGAATGGTAAAGCCTTGACTTATGGTGGGTTGTATGGCGTGGAGGAATGATGGGTTCAACTCGTCAAAGTCCGTGCTGGAAAAGTTTTATGAGCCGGAGGAACCTTTGGACCAAGACCTTTTGTTGATAAGAATACGTCAACCGTGCGAACTGAGACGTTGAAAATGCAGGATTCCAAGCAGCGCGTGGGAGTGCGATTTTAATTTTTTCTTTTTGGTACACCAACGACTTATACCTCAAGATTGTAAATGTGGTCTACAAAATCAGTAATATAAGGTTATACATGAGCTCCAACCATCCATTCAAATAAATCCTACAAAGTGATGAACAGCAAAAAAGATAACTCAATTAGTGGCACCATTTATCTTTCTGTAAATATGTGTAGCATGGTAAGAGCAATTGAACATATTTCATTTGTTGGTGACATTTCAGCACAAGGTGAATGAGCAGCTGAACACATTGAGCTCATGCATTCAGTTGATGTGGGCTACATAAGTGACTAGTGATTTGATCTTAAGGATATGCAATTGAAGTGGAGATATGAGGAATAAAGATATGCAATGAGCATGAAAAAAATGAAGGAACGTTGAGCTAGAGTGTGACAAAACAACAACTTTGACAATGAAACAAGCGCACATTCAAAAATTAAGGCGTGTGTTTAGGGAAGCAAATGAGACTGCTAATTGGATGGCTTCCTTTGTCGCCAAATATTCAGATGATCACCTATGGATGCAAGAGGCGGAGTTGCCTAGTACTCTCCATGATATACTGTTTTTTTGACTTTTTTTGCTGTATCCACACACGTTATGTACAATACTTTTGTTCTAGCAAAAAAAATAAAAAAAGAAAAAAGAAGCTAGTTTGGATTGAGGAAGTAAACAACTTGTACATCAGCCAATGGTGGCATATGAGTCCCCATTTTGTCATCATATCCTTATTAGCATGATGCTAATCTGTTAGTTGATATTGTAAGTTGGTCCAGCCCACTTTGGAAGGCCCAAAAAGCCCATTAAGGCTTTATCTTTGTTTTTTTGGCAGAATCGAATGGGAGTGCGCATGAAGGAAAAGAATACGCGTGAATAGGGCTGAAAGTGGGCTCGGGCCGGCCCGAAGCCTATTGGGTCGGGCCGCTTGCAGGCCGGGCTATGGGCTAGGCCTAATGCATTTCAGGCCGGGCTCAGGCTGAAAACTTAAGCCCAATTCTATTTTGGGCCGAGCTCGAGTATCTCATTGGCTCGGCCCAGGCCCAGCCCAAGCCGAGCCCACTGCCAGCCCGAAGGAAGGCGGCCCGAAAGCGATTCAGTTGGGAACTTGGGATCAACAAGGCGATTTGGGATTTGCAGAGGCGAGAGCCGTGAGATGAGAGCGGTGGTCAGTGGAGGCGTGGAGGTGGAGCTAGGGTTTCTCATTTCTCCGCTTCTCCTTGTTGGCTCGTCGCCGATCGCCAATCGCCGTCGCCGAGTGCAGAGGCGAGAGCCGCGAAACAAGAGCGGTGGAGGCGTGGAGCTTGGATTTCTCCGCTTATCCTTGTCGGCTTGTCGCCGGTCGCTAGTCGTCGTCGCCAAGCGCAAAGGCAAGACGAGAGCGGTGGAGGCGTGGAGCTAGGATTTCTCCGCTTCTCCTTGTCTCGGATCGTCGCCCTCGTCTCCCTTCTCCTCCAGCCCCTCACCGCCGTCCTCCCTTTCGCCGCCTTCTAACTCTTGGGTCCGTCGCTGCCCCACTTTCTCTCTTTTCTTTTCCGAATTCGATGAACGATCTTCTCTTCTCTCTCTCAGATGGGATGAGAGAGAGATGAGAAGCTCTTGGATTTGGTCCGTTACTGTGATCTCCTTTTGTGCTCAATGTTTCTTTAGTTGCTAAGCTGGTATCATATATTGATCTCAATTATCAGGAGTTGTCCTTACTTTCATTGAGTTTTTCATTGTCTGGTAGCATTAGATTCTTTGTGCTCAATGCAGAAGGCATTTTTTCTTATTTTTTTTTTCATAAAAAGCAAAGGGCAGGCTTTAGCCAGCAGTATCTTCAACCTATTCTTTCATATAATCAACTATAAGTCTATAAAGCAACAAGAATCATGCAACCGACCACGGACCTGATTCTGACTAGAGTAGAAGAAGGCAGTTTATGAAGTACATGCAGTTTATATTTGAGTTCCACTTAACTGTTGACATATCACAGTGTTTTTAGGGTGTAACATATTAAAGAATGATAAGTTGAAAGGCAATGGTTAAAATTGGTTGGTATTCTATCTGAAATCAGTTTATTTTTGTAAAAAAAAAAAATGGTTTCTTATTTACAATATATTTTAGAACTTTAATAATGCAATCCTTGAGGGCTTGCTGTCATAATAAGTCATCATCTTGTAGCTTAATATGAGGACCTTAATAGCTATTCCGGAAAATGTAACAAGTGCCCTTCATGCCATGCCTTTTATCATTTACCTTAAAAGTGAAATAAAAATTTATGTAGTTATAGTTTTTTGCAACTTTTTTCTCGTAGTGGTTAGGAGATCAATGTCCTTTAATGCATTCCACTTAAAAATAATTATGATGCTAGATAGTAACTTATTGCAAATTGCTATTTTTCGTACATATCTGATGCTATAGGTTAAATTTGTGATATTTATTTTGTTATTTGGGCAGATTATTTTTACTAATGTCTCACTCTAAAATGGGTGAAAATGAGATTGTTGAAGATTTAAGGAATGAGGATGATAGAAATGAAGATACTGTTGAAAATGGTTGTGACAATTCTTCTATAAAAAGATCTTGGGTATGAAATTACTTTATCGAGGAAAAAATTCTGAAGGGGTCAATAACTAAATGCAAATATTGTAAAAAAGTTTTCAGTGGGAACACTAAAGGAGGAATGAGTCATCTAAAACGCCATCTTGAAAATATTTGCAAGAAGTATCAAAAGAATTCCACTAATCAGTTGCTCTTACTACCAAGTTCAAAAGATCCGATAAAGTCTTTCAAATTCAATCAAGAAGAGAGTAGAAAAATTCTTGCAAAATTTATCATATATGCTGAGCTTCCATTTCGTATTGTTGAGCACACTATTTTTCTAGATTTTATGAGATCTCTTCAGCCATTATTCAAAATTATGGATCGTAAAACTGTAAAACATGATTGTATGGCTTTGTATCAAGAAGAGAAGAAAAAATTGCATGATGTATTCAAGAACCTAAGTTCTCGGGTTAGTTTCACTAGTGATATTTGGACATCAAATCAAAAAATTAGTTACATTTCTTTCACAGCATATTATATTGATTCTGATTTTATTCTACATAAGAAGATTATTAGTTTCAAGAAACTCCCATACCCTCACACCAGCTTTGCAATTGAAGATGCTATAAGAAAATATCTTGTTGAATGGGATTTGGATTGTAAAATATGTGCTATTACTTTAGATAATTGCATCACAAATGATGCTGTAATGAGAAAGTTTCAAGATCATTTTTGTTATGCAATGTTGTTTAGTGGGGAGTACAATAATATTAGATGTTGTGCACATATATTAAATATTATGGTTCAGGATGGAATGAAAATCATTCACGAAGCTATTGAATGTATAAGAGAAATTATTAGATATGTCTCTGCATCCCCATCTCAAATGCAAGCATTTAATGAAATTGTCAACATATGAGACTTCCTGCTAGAAAAGGACTCACTTTGGATGTTCCTACAAGGTGAAATTCTACTTATGAAATGTTGCATGATGCATTTGGTTATAAAGATGCTCTTTTAGATATGCAACTGAGCATTCATGTGTATGCCCCACCAATGATGAATGGAAAAAGGCTTCTATAATTCTTAAATTC